>JARBWK010000004.1:173026430-173250167 GCA_030556195.1 Anolis apletophallus
AGAACCTTCTGCCTGCACCTCTTGAACTGGCCTGGCACGCTGAGAGGCATTCCCTCTCTCAGACTCCAACCTGGCTATTTCTCTTTGCAACTCTCTCCTTTTCTCTCTCTTCTCTTTCCTTCTCTTCTCTTTCTCTTTGCATCTCTCTCTCCTTTTCTTCTCTTTCTCTTTGCATCTCAAGTTTCATCACCTCAAGCCTAAACCGGTATTCTCCAGACATTTTACTTGACTCTGATTCTGAAATTTCAGAGTCTTCTCCCTTCCTGCAGAACCTCAGGCTGCCCTGCTTCCTCCAAAGCCCTCGTTTGTCTCCTGGTGGTCATTTTGCCGAACTTTTACCTCAGAACTTTAAACTAAACTATTAAAGTTCCTACTACCACACGACTTTGGTCCGTAAACTGAGAAATTAAACAAATTCCTCTGGTAGCCTTGCTTTCGCACTGGATCAGTTTTCTTACACGATCCCACCGCTCTGCCGCTTAATATGCGGTGAAGCTACGTTCAAATCAACCGGCTGGACAGGGTGGACCCTCTCTTAAAGATCCCACCGCTGCCGCCAATATGTGACCACTCCACTTCTTGACCGGCCTCAGACTGGACAATCTTTCTATGTCCACACTGCTGACCTCCAATCCAAGGAAACCTCGAAGTTACCTCAGCAACTTCACGTTTATTGGCAGGGTACTGTCTCACCCCTTCACCATTTAACTGACTGGAGTTTTAAAACTTCTCAGTGACCACTTGACCACGCTGCCACCATTTATCCGGCTGACCACTGACTTTGAGGGCCACCACCAATAAAAGAATCAGGAGAGGTGTTTTCCTTTTTAAGATGCAAACAATTTATTTTGACACAAATGGGTACAATCTTGGTTGGTTTCAAACTTCCTTAGAGGCACAACTTTTTCTGTTACATAACACAATGGGGACCTATTATAGGGTTTCCACTAAACCTCTATAAACCCCTGCAACTTTAACTAGGGTCTCTATACCCTTTAACTGGACTGCTCACTAGCAGACCTTAAGACACACACTAACACTGGACCGTTTCTCTTCAGTCCTTAGGACACTCTCAACTAGAACATAACTCCTCCCCCTCTCATTTGGCAGTTGGCTTCCCGCTCTTTTCCAACTGTAGAATTCAAACCTGAACATTCTACTAGCCTCTAGCCCTGGTTGCCATGGCGACAGCTCTTCTAAGCTTCTGCCATGCCTCCCTTCTGTTTCACCCACAGAAACAAACCATAGAACATTCAAAACAACATACATTTTAACACATGTCACACAACATTTACACACAAATAATCAACATCATTACATGCAGTGATACATACAAAACATCGTTATGGATGGTAATGTACGGGGGTGGTGGGTTGGGCGGCGGGGGAGGGGAGGAAGGGGAATAGGGGAGGGAACATACAATCAGGGCACACGCATTAAAAACATGAATCACTTCCAGTGTTGTACAGTCAGTCAAGATCCCTTAAATTTCTTAACTAAATAAAACCATAAACATTAATTGATTGTCTGTCCAATAGTTGTTACCTTAAAGATTACATTGAATATAGCTGCTACAAATTTTCTAACTTACTTTATAGCCTTCCCTTGTCTCTAGGGCTATACAGATTTTCTGTACCTTACTATTACACTAGATAGATTTTGTATAGTCATCTAGCGGAGACCAGTCCGTAGGTTTAATAGGTTTCCCGTTACTTTGTTTTAGAAAGAAGGTCAGCTTATCCATATTTCTAATTTCCCAGATTTTGTCCTGCCATGCGTCCGTATCTGGCGCTAACCATATACTTTAAAGGCACAAAATCACTTGACTTGCTAACCATATACTTTCAAGTCAAGTGATTTTGTGCCTTTAAGTCATTTCTGACTTATGGGGATTCTATCAGAAGGTTTTTTGGGACTGAAAATGTGCAACTCGCCCAAGTGCACCCAGTGGTTTTCACGGCTGAGGAAGAATCGAGCCTGATCTGCAAAGTCATAGTCAAGTGTTCAAATCACTAAACCATGCTGGCTTTTCCATCGTCCCTTACCATTGGCTATTCCACATAAGAATAATGGGAACTGTAAACCAACAACATCTAGAGAGCCATAAGTCCTATTTTGATGCAATAGTTAGAAGTCTAAAGTTGCATCATCATGACGGGTTGAAGTGCTAGTTTGAACATAATAATAATAATAATAATAATAATACTTTATTTCTAACCTGAATCCATCTCCCCGAAGGGGACTCGGAGCGGCTTACATGGGGCCGTGCCCGAACATCAAATGAAATAAAATATCACAAACATCAGAAAACAATAAACACAATAAAAGCAATAAACATAATAAAAATACATCTGTGAAAACACAACAACATAGGTGAATCTAAAACAGAAACGAGAGGGCGAGCCACATGTACATATCAAATGTTTAAAAACTCGGGGAGATAACAGGAGTAGTGTCAACCCATAAAGGGTCACATAGGGGGGAAGAGGTCTCACCAAAAACAGTGGCATTTGGGGAGTCTAATCTCCAAAGGCCCAGTGGAAAAACCAGGTTTTCAGTTGTTTTTTTAAAGGATTCCAGTGAGGTGGCATTCCTAATCTCTCCCGGGAGGAATTCCAAAGACGGGGGGCTACAGAGGAGAAGGCTTTCTCCCTAGTGCTCACAAGCCGGGTCTGTGAGACTGTCAGGGGCGAAAGGAGGGCCTCCTCCCCTGAGGAGCGAAGGGCTCGGACTGGTTCATGGGAGGAGAGCCGGTCACGAAAGTAGGCGAGTCCCAAACCGTTTAGGGCATGATGCACATTGGATACAAATTGGGGTAGGGAATGCATGTACCACAAAGAGCTTCTTAGAAGAGATATAAATGTTTATATTACGAGCATAATGGCTATATTTGATAATGAAATTTCAGATGAGTGGTCTGACCCCAACATTCCTGAGGCTGGCTCTCAGTCTGCAAATTTTGATCGCTCACTGTCCTCGGGCTGGATGATTTTCAAAAGCCAGTCTGTGATGCATCAGATTTTTCAAACTACTGTGAAGTCAGTTTTGAAACCATTCGGGGAAACCTGGGAGATGTACAGTTATGGTGGGGGCAGAGTTTTTCTGTCGCACACAGGCGGTTTTGAGAGCCATAGTTAAGAGAAGAACGTTCATAGCGGTGGAAAGTCAAGCCAGTAATGCAACAGTGATTTCACCATTCAGGAACTTGGCTGACACCACTGCACAATATACCATATAGTTTAAATATGGGTTGTCATAAGTCAACATTAATGCTAACAAAATGTCACTTTGTAGCATGGCAGCAGTTGGTTTTCCTATCTGGAAAATAAAATATAAGATGCAATGTGGGAAAGAGGAGAAAAGGAAATGGACTCAGTACTTTGGATTTCCACTTTTATTTTTACTTTGACACATTGAAGGAAGTATCAAAAGCTTGAACCTGAGTCCATTTTGTGTAATAAGCTTTTATTACTATAAAAAGTGTTTAGTGCTTCCAATTTCTCGTCAAACCTGTAACTCCACAGTAACAGCATCTCTATAATAGGAAAGGAATATGGACAATTATTTGTGTCCTGGCCAAGAAAGGAGTTTCCAGATGCTTGAGAAAAAAATCCACCAAGAAGAATAAAGACAGCTGCAAGGCTGCTGTATCATTCTTCATGCTTCAGCAAGGATTTGCTCAAAAAATACACATGGGGTGCATTTTGTTGTGTTGTGTTTTGTTCTTTTGCACTGAGTAATGCATTGCCTGACTTACCAGGCGATGCCTGTTGCGGTGGGGGGTGCTTTCCCGCCGGCCATGTTGGTTTCAGGGGGCTTCTTGTTCCCAGAAGCCCCCTGCGTGGCGGATTTCTTTCCCCGCCGGTTGGCCGCTGGCCAATCAGCATCCGGCCCTGCCTGGCCAGCTGCTTGGCCAGGGCTGGCCTCCTCCCTCCATTCAGCAGCCCTTATAGGGCTGCCCTGCGCACGTGCAGGCACTGGGCCTTGCCATCCCACCCTCCCTGCATACTCATTTGGTTTGGTTACTGTTAACATTGGTTTGGCTATTATTATCCTGTCACAACTCTTCTTGGTTTTCTTTCCCCATCCAGTGCATGGGGGGAGGGGGACATGTCCGGTGGTTCCCAGAGGGTGCCAAATAACGCAGCCCGGTATTGTGTCTTGACCTTATCTCAGTTGCTATTTGGGAACAAATATTTACTCCAGTTATGTGCATTTAGGATTGCACACTCATTTCCCTCTATCTGAAGCCACAGAAGATTACCATTGATCTCTGTTTTGGTTTGTTTAGTGAGAATAAAATCCCTGTTAATTTATATTGGTTAGAAATAATTTGAGGAGGAACAATGAACAGCCAATATTTATTTTAAAAATATACTTTTTGACTTCAGAGTAGGTTCCCAAGCCCTGGCTATAAATCCCCAAAGGTGGATAATGTCCCCATGAGTGCTTCTGTGATTTTTAGTCTCTGCCATTGTGAAATCATCCTGAAAATGTATGTGAGCCAAGAGCAAAGCAGTAAGACATGATTTGTCGCTTGGGACCCTCGTAACCACAAAGACAGACATAAAGAACTCTCTCAGAACTTCCAGTATTTTAAAAGTTTTGTGACAGCTATAAAATTCACCTACAGGAGCTTGAATAAAAAGTTGAAATGCTTGTCATTTATCTGTCAGAACCACTCTTACACTTTGATAGAAGTCCTGGCGTGACCTGAATAGTGGCTTTGTGTACAGACTAAGTTGCCATGCCAAAACCTAAATTGACATCCGAGTACTGGAGCAAAAAGCATGGACAGGCACCCAGTTATGTGTAGCTGGGATGAAACTTCTCTCTATGTGTTACAATTGGAATGGGAAAAGTGTGGCCAGTGAGCAAAATGCAGCCCCTAGGGATGTTTCGTGGCCACCAATGTATCTTCTCTCTCTCTCTCTCTCTCTCTCTCTCCCTCTCCCTCCCTCCCTCCCTCCCTCCCTCCCTCCCTCTCCCGTTTTATTTATTTATTTATTTATTTATTAGTTGGACTTCTAGGCCGCCACTCCCGGGTGGCTCAGGGCGGCTCATAACAAGTCAAATACAAGCACGGTTAAAAACACGTTACATAACACAGTTAAAAAGCACATTATACATTCTGAAACATCCTTAAAAACATACTAAAACATAGATTAAAACCTTACATGATGTGCGGGGAACAACGCACAGCATAGTACAGCATACACAGGTCAGCAGACAGTAGGCAGGCTGGTGCACTGGGCATCTTATGTACCGAAGGCTTGCAAGAAGAGAAATGTCTTGCACGGTCGCCTGAAAGACAGGAGGTCTTGGAGGGCCCGTTTCTCGGCTGGGAGAGCGTTCCACAGCGTTGGGGCGATTACCGAGAACGCTCTCCTGCGGGTGGCCATCAGCCTGCATGTCTTAGCAGAGGGGATTGCCAGCAAGTTAGAATTTTCTGACCGCAGTGATCTCGTAGGGCATTATGGGGTAAGATGGTCCCTCAGGTACATTGACCCCAAGCCGTGTAAGGCCTTAAAGGTAAGTACCAACCCTTTGAAGGTGATCCGGTGCTCAATTGGGAGCCAGTGCAGATCCTGCAAAATTGGTATAATGTGACAACCTGCTGGGGTACCAGACAGGAGTCGGGCGGCAGTGTTCTGCACCAGCTTGAGCTTCCGGGTCGCTGACAGAGGAATGCCAATGTAGAGGGCGTTACAGTAATCCAGTCTCGAGATGACCGTGGCTTGGATCACCGTGGCCAGGTCGTTGCGGGATAGATAGGGGGCAAGCCGCCTTGCCTGCCTTAGATGGAAAAAGCTGTTTTACTGACCATGGAGATTTGAGTCTCCATGGTCAGTTGGGAGTCCAAGTGAACTCCCAGGCTCTTTACAGAAGGCGATGGGCATAACGCCACACCGTCCAGGGTCGGAAGCTGGACATCCCCATCACCCGGGTGACCCAGCCACAAGATCTCCGTCTTCGCTGGATTCACCTTCAACCTACTGGCTCGCAGCCATCCAGTAACGGCCTCAAGGCAATGTTGGAAATTATCGGGGACGGATCCAGGCCTGCCCGCCATCCTCAGAATGATCTGAGCGTCATCAGCGTACTGATGGCACTCAAGCCCAAAACTCCGCACCAGCTGTGCAAGCGGCTGCATGTAGATGTTAAATAACAGGGGAGAGGATGGCCCCCTGAGGGACTCCACAAACTAATGGGGAGCCCTCGGAGACC
The DNA here is from genome assembly GCA_030556195.1 of Anolis apletophallus. Lineage (NCBI taxonomy): Eukaryota > Metazoa > Chordata > Lepidosauria > Squamata > Anolidae > Anolis > Anolis apletophallus. Next base: position 173,032,659 of record JARBWK010000004.1, read on the forward strand.
ACCTCTCCCCTCCTCACTCACTGAGACCGATGGTAGAGGAAGGAGGCCAGCTATTTTAGGGCTGCCCCCCTCACTCCAGCCATGGCAAGGCGGTGGGTCAAAAGATTGTGGTCGACTGTGTCAAACGCTGCTGTGAGGTCCAATAACACAAGCAGCGTTTTTGTACGTCCCATTTATCACACACACACACACACATTTCCTTGGGTGCATCAACACTGTAGATTTGATGCAGTTTTGACACCACTTTAGCTGCCATGGTTCATGTGATGCAATCTTGGGAGTTGTAGTTTTACAAGGGCTTTAGTCTTCTCTGCCAAAAAAAATGCTGGTGCTTCACCAAACTATGGAGTACCCGGGGACGCAGTAGGCTAAATTGCTGAGGTTCTGAACTTGCTGACTAAAAGATTGCAGGTTCGAATTCAGGAAGCGGCATGAGCTCCCTCTGTTAGCTCCAGCTTCTGCCAACCTAGTAGTTCAAAAACATGCAAATGTTAGTAGATCAATAGGTACGGCTCCAGCGGGAAGGTGACAGTGCTCCATGCAGCCATGTGGGCCACATGACCTTTGAGGTGTCTACGGACAACGCCGGCTCTTTGGCTTAGAAATAGAGATGAGCACCAACCCCCAGAGTTGGACAGAACTGGACTTAATGCCAGGGGAAAACCTTTACCTTTACCACCAAACTACAACCCCCAGAATGCCATAGCATTGAGCCCTGGCAGTTAAAGTGATATCACAGTGCTTCAGTTCAACAGTGCAGATGCATGCCTTGTTGGCATCTGCAGCAGAGCAGCCACCTTCCTCCCATTGCTCAAACCAGTTGGGAATGAATAACAGGGGAATACCAATTGTTGTTCCTTTCAAAAGCAGAGATAAACAGTAATGACTTTTAGAGGCAAAAAAGTGATTCGGTTCCAAGTCAATGCTGCAGAAACTAGTTGTTCGCCAAAGTAGTGCATTAGAAAAAAAATGCTGCTACCCAAACTGTCAAAATTCTTTCCCATCCTTCTTGCCTTATCACTCATCACAATGAACACAGCTGGCCAGCCATGTGTGAGGACCTGAGTGAGAACTTGATGGCCTCCCCGCTTCGTCTATTTGGGGAAAGACGGCAAAAACATGGTGTCTGTCAATGCTCCTGGGAGATCTCAGTTCATGGCTGGCGGGCTGTGTTTGACTTGCTGGAACACCAGTGGTGCAAGCCTGTCGCATTAAATGATTAGCTTCTGTACACGTGCCTCTGGGCTTTCTGAGGAACTAGTGCTGCCCCAAGTCTCAAGCAGCTGGCAAAGATTGATTACAGGGCTACCTATTGATTTTATTGCTTGGTGTCAAAAGATTTCACCGGAGGTGAAAAGGTTGTCAAAACATGTAGTGCCTTGTTCCAGGATCTCACCAGGGCTGTCTTTCTATAAAGCTTATGGATATTCATAAGTCCTGGAGCTTTTTTCGCCCAAGTGACTTGTCTTTCTGTCAGCCACCGAGAGGCTTGTTGAAAATTATCGCCCGACATGACATAAAACTTAATTGTGTTCTAAGAACAAATATCCTGTGCATACAGATTTGTGTTACTACTATGCAGCAAGCAGGGGATTATGTTTGAAGTCCACAGAATCAGATGGGCGATTAGGAGCATCTAAAGATCCCATTTCAACTGTTCAGAATTTTGTTACAATATTAAATCATTATTGCGAACCTCCTCATTTTATAGATCTTGATGTAGATAGAAATCAAACAGCAAAAAGGCAGGCTTGCTGTTCAGTCTTGGAGCAGAGAATATGATTTTTAACTCTGTGCTGTTGATGTTGCTGAAAACAAACAAAAAAGAGAACAAAGGGAGAAGAACTTTTGTTATGAGGATGTGGAATAGCTGGGTAGATGACGCAGTCTCTGGATAAAAAAAAATAACTAATGTGTGCAAAGTTTTCTTTTGGAAGGTTCAGTTGCTAATGAATTGGTGTCATGTTCTTTTCTGGTCATGTGGCCAGTTCATCTGCACTGTAGAATTAATGCGGTTTGATCCCACTTAAACTGCCATGGTGCACAGCTCTGGAATACTGGATTTGTAGTTTGATGAGGCACCAGGACTCTTTGGACGCTTCCAGACAGGGCAGAAAACACTTCGGCATGGGTCTAAGTCTCCACACCTGCCCGAAAAGCCGGGCATTTCCAGTTGGGTGTCCCCATGCCAGCTTGATAACTTCTGGGATGCCATGAGGTTACCCAACTCCCCCCCCCCCCCCCAAGCCATAAAAGCAAAAAAATACTAGCGATTTTGTTTCCCCTTCTCCTGGTGCATCATTTTTACACTCCAGAAGGCCTGCCAGAGGATCGTCATGGCAGCCCAGTAAGGTTTTTTTTTTAACTTTTATGGCTTTGGGGGGTGGGGTTGCATGGTTATCAAGCTGGCATGGGGCAAAAAACTGAGAGGGGCTGTGGCGGCTGACCCCTGTGTTGTTCCAGGGCTACCTGAGAATCAAGTCTCCACAGGCCCCATACCCCATTAGTCTCAGGAAAGCCCAGGTCTAATGGGATATCTAATTAATTTGGGACAGAGCAGGGTTTACCTGCTTTGTCCGAAGTAATTCTCTTTTACCTGAGATATCATTTGGGTGCCTCCGCATTTTGGGGCTTTTCTGGAAGGGCCCATAGTCAGAGAAGACCGACTACTTTGGAGAATGACTACAAGTATTCCACAGCTTTAAACCATGACAGTTAAAGTGGTGTCCAACTGGAATAATTCTACAGTAGATGCAGCCATAGACTGCAATCCAGCACTTCCTCAGCTGATTGTATCTTTTCATGCAGAGGTGCACTACACCAGCACTATGTAATCCCCATCCAGAATAGCACATGACAATATATGTATGCTGTTACGATGTGCAACTGTAATGCACAATGCTCAACTGCAGTGTGAAACTGAAATAGGCAATGTTGCTGTATGAATCTCTACTTCTGTCAACATAACACATTTATTGCATGTGTAACAGGATGTTGGTCATGGTCTCCTGAGTAATTGCCATTTACATCCCACCTAACTGCAAATTCCAAGAGGAAAGGGAGGTGCAAATGCTCATTGTATTTATTTCATTTCATTTTCATTTCAATTTATTATTTGATGAGTTGCTCTCCACCAAAGTGCTCCCAGCGACTTACACAGCAATAAAACAACAAGCATATCAACAATAAATGGAGGTAAGGAGTTCCACAAGGATCGGCAAGAACCGAAAAGGTCCTGCGCCTTGTGAAGTCCAGGCGAGCCTCCCTACAACTGGGAATAGAACAAAAGGTTTTCTTGAGCTGATCTTGGTGGTCTCTAATGGCAGATATGTGAAAGACGCTCTCTGAGGTATTTCGGGCCTTGACCATGAATAGCCCTAAAGGTCAGAACCAGTGTCTTATAGGTAGCCCGATGTTCTATTGGGAGCCAATGGAGGTGTTGTAGTACTGGAGCTATATGATGTCTCATTGGTGTCCGAGTGAGTAATCTGGCAGCTGCGTTTTAGACCACCTGGATCTTCTGTGTCATTGAGAGAGGAGTGCCAGCATACAATGCATTACAATAATCCAGCCTTGGGGTAACTGTGGCGTGGATTACCGTTGCAAGGGCTTCTGTTAGAAGGTAGGAGGCCAGCTGCCTCGCCTGGCGGAGATGGAAAAAGGCCTGCTTACTGTTGGTAGAAATCTGAGCTTCCATCGTCAACTGGGAATCCAGCAGGACACCGAGGCTTTTCACTGTGGCAGACGGGGCTAATGGTTCACCTTCAAAGGTGGGCAGAGAGCAGGCCAGTTCTAGGGGCCGACCAGGTCATAGGATTTCAGTTTTGGCAGGGTTCACCTTGAGTCTGCTCATGCGCAGCCAGCTTGTCATGGCTTCCAAACACAAGGAGAAGTTATCAGGAATTGTTGTTCTCCCAGGTTCTAGATGCAAAAGGAGCTGAGTATCGTCGGCATACTGGTAGCATCCTGACTCCTCACCAACTCAGCCAGTGGTTGTACATAGATGTTAAATAGTACTGGGGAGAGGATAGCTCCTTGTGGAACTCCGCATTGGAGAGGAGATGTCTCAGATACCTCTCCTTCCCATTCTACTTTTTGTCTACGGCCCCTGATGAATGACTCAAAGGCCACTCCTTGGACTCTAATAGCAGCTAGACGTTGTAGTAGCAGGTCGTCGTCCACTGTGTCGAATACTGCCGTGAGGTCGAGAAGCGCCAACAGCACCGATCCACTCTGATCGAGTTGGCGATGGATGTCATCAGAGATGGCCACCAAGACGGTGTCCGTCCCATGGCCAGGGATCGGAAGGGATCCAGTCTGTTTGTGTTGTCTAAGAACTGTTGAAGTTGGCTCAGCACTGCTCGTTTGATCGTCTTGCCCAGGAACGATAGATTTGAAGCTGGGTGATAGTTTGATGGAATCGTTGGGTCCAAACTCAACTTCTTCAGGAGAAGATGAACTATTGCCTCCTTCAGAATCCCTGGGAAAACTCCCTGCTCCAAGGAGGGAGTGATGCCTGAATAGTTATGTAAAGATAGGGCAGAAATTAATGGCATTGTCCAGTTCAAGGGCTCTTTCACGCTGCTATGCTATGATACAATGATTCAGTTGTTATTGCCATGGTTATAGTTACATTCTATGTAATCTTGAGTTTGTAATTTAGTTTGACACTAGAGCTCTCTAGCCGAGCATTCTAAGTACCTCCCAATTACAAATCCCAGAACTGCATAGGACATTGTTACGACAATTAAAGTGGAATATAGAGAACTGATATGGTGTAGTGGTTTGCGTGTTGGGTTAGAGACCAGGGTTCTATTCCTCACTCAGCCATGAAAACCCACTGGGTGACCATGGGCAAGTCAGACCATCCCAGTTTCTGAGGAAAGCAAAATCACATTCTCTCTGAAGAAATCTTGCCAAGAAAATAGTGATTGTTTTGTTTTAGGGTCATTGTAAGTTGGAAATGGCTTAAAGATACACAGCAATAACCATAGTGCTATACTTGTGTATTATGAAAGAGCCTGGGAAGTACTTCATCTATTTATAATAAATAATAATATAAACTGTATAACCTGCCACCATCTCCCCAAAGGGGACTCGGAGCGGCTAACATGAGGCCAAGCCCAAAAACAATACAACACAATAATACACAAAACAGCAAAGGAAAAGGAAAAAATCATAACAAAATATATAAAATGACAAATAAATAAACAGTATAATATCACATACTAAAATCAACACAATGGGCAGGCCAGATGTATGGAACAAAACGTTAGGAGGTCAAAACCCTGGGTGTGATAGGAGCACAAGGTGTATTTGTAAAAAAAAAGGGAGCCCAAGAAAGGAGAAGCAGAGGGGTTTAACCTTTATAAAGGGGGAGCTGCTTTCTCATGAGAGCGAATTATAGGTGGAAACAAACAATGGGTTAAATGGTCTTGGTTTGGTTTTCATTTTATTGCATTACGTTTTAACTGTGCTCTTCGGGGAGATGGAGGTTGGGTATAAAATAAAGTTGTTGCTGTTATTATTTAAATAGGACTTGCTAATCTGCAGTTTCACGTCTCCATGCAAAGTCTGAAAACCTATCCACCGCAAATGCAAGGGTCGATCTTTTGGTGTCTTATTATAAGGAGGAATCCACAAGTTTCTGTATTTTTCCAAACTAAATGCGTATAAATTTGTATGGATATTTTTAAAAAGCACTCAGTAGGAGGAATGCACATGGATTAATATAAATAAACTAAGGTATATACATTTAGAAAAACGTCCACCCAAATACATATAGATTTCTATGCAAGAAGTGGGAGAAAGTCTCGGGTTCCTTTATGGAACTCAGAGAAAAGTGTTGATGAGATTCTGAAAAACTCAATTAAAGGCAGCGAAATCTTGACATACATTTGCCATGGGAGTGGAAGCATTTTGCCCCTTCCCATCGTGACCAGTCTTATTCTATATGTGATGATATATTATTCTGACAAGTGAGCAGCAATAAGGAGGAATGGTGTGAAGTAGTAAGAACGTAAAGCCAATGTAAAGATAAGAATTTCTAGCCCAGCTGTATATTCCCAAAATTGTGCTCAGTATTATAAATTGTTCATAAGAATTTCCACACATTATTTTGCCCAGCAATGGCAAGGCAGCACAGAGAGTTGTTTTATTCCTCTGGGACTGAGCGAGCAAATATTTGACAAAGCAAGGGGGTGCTCTGAAAAATTAAATTGACCGTGCTGCACTGTACATCAGGCAAAGGCATTAACATTCGCTGCTGTATTTGTAGGCAGACTGTGTCCACTCCGAACCATACTGTAGTAATTTTTCTGTTTCCAGGAGAGGACCTGCGATGCAAAGTAATTTGAACTACATTTCGAGCAAGACCATGTTTATCTTGTACCAGAGTGCATTAGGGACTAACTGTGTGATAACTGCAGAGGGTGTTTGCCCTTATAGTGAAAGTGCAGCGCGCCCTTTAAACACAGCAAATAAGACTCGGGAGTTGAGTAAATAATGTAACATGGCTAGAGAAGACAGATTTTGCAAGACTACTAATAAGGATGCCTTTGCTTTTTTGCTTTAAGATATTATGTGTGCATATTGATGTGATGCACCTGTAAAGATATTACATAGGTGTGTAGATACAGACTTTTGTTGATTAACCAGTTAAATTTCTCATTTAAAATCATTTTAGTGTATAAAAGATCTATACCTGATATAAATAAATAAATAAATCTGTACCTGGTTTTAAAAAGATTTACTATTTAATATTTCATTCCAATATAAGAATTAATTTATGATGATAATGTTTCCTCTTCCCGCTTTTTAAATAAGCTTCCTAAACAAGCATTAGATTATTGCATAATAGTCAGATTTAAATATAGCCAGCATAATCATAAAATTATAGATGTGGAAAGACCACAAGTACATCTATTCCAATTCCCTGCTCTACCGAAATATACAACAAAATCACTCCCGAAAGATGCTCATCCAGTCTTTGTTGAAAGACTTCCAAAAAAAGAGAGCCCACCACCCTCCAAAGCAGTTGGTTCCACTCCCCTGCCATTCTGACAGTAAAGTAATTTGTCCTAAGATTTAGATGGAATCTCTTTTCTTGTAATTTATGGGTTTTTTTGTATTGAAATTGTGTCCTGTATATAAAATGGAAAACAAACGATTGCCAAAGAGAGCCTGAGGATCTGTGAAATGGTAGAAGGCTATAGCAGAATATGCCTATATATCACTGTAGTGTTCAATGGGTGGCAAAATGGTTTGCTTTTTGGAATTTCTTCCCAAATATGTTGACCCATAATAATAATAATAATTATTTTATTTCTTGCTTGCCTCTCTTCGTGGGTTGAGGTGGGTTACAGAATAATTAAAACCACAAATGCATATATTAAACATATTTCTATTAAATACATACTAAAATACACAAACCACACAAGTTTAAAATTCATGCTTAAAAACTGGCTAGCTAGACCTGCTGGAAGATATAGGTCTTTAGATGGTTTTTAAATTTCCTTCAGCTCATTTACCTGCCCCATCTCACTGTCCATGTTACTATTCTTTACTATCAGATACATGTAGCCCTTCGTATTTTTCTGGAATACATTGGCATATTATTTCAGGAGTCTTTCTTGTCGACAGTCCGGAAACTCAAGCTGGTGCAGAATGCTGCTGCTCGCTTGCTGGTTGGAGCACCGGCAAGAGAGCACATTACGCCCATCCTGCGGCAACTGCACTGGCTGCCTATTGAGTACCGGATTGCCTTCAAGGTGTTGGTGTTAACCTTCAAGGCCTTGCACGGTCTAGGGCCTGAGTACCTGAGGGACCGCCTTACCCCATATATTCCCCCGAGATCACTGCGCTCGGAAGAGCAAAACTTGCTAGTTATTCCATCACCCCGCTCCTGTCACTTATCCAGCACAAGACAGCGGGCCTTTTCAGCTGTGGCTCCCATGACTTGGAATTCGCTGCCTAGTCACGCTCGGGCGATTCACGAACTCGGCCCCTTTCGAAGGGCTTGTAAGACTGCCCTCTTCAGATTAGCGTTCGGCTAGTCTGAATGAAGATGCACATCAGCGTCCGAGCTAAGATCCAAAAGCTGTGACCGTTGGCTACTGATTATGTATTTGTGTTTTTACTGAATTTTACTGTATGTTTTATTATGTATTTTATTGCTATTGTGATCCGCCCCGAGCCTGCAGGGAGGAGCGGAATATAAAACCGAATAATAAATAAATAAATAAATAAATTGATAGACTGATCTACCAAAGGATGTGTCTGTATGCCACTAACATGCCCAATCTGGAATTCATGGTACATTTGTCTTTCCTCTATTTCCTTTGTCTTCAATAGTTTCACCCTCCTTCTTGTATTTCCAAATGTGTGTCCTAATTTTGAACTTACTTGTAACCCCACCAGGAGTAGTGCACGGCTGTAGAGGTCCACCCTTCCGTACATTCATTTCATCAAGGTTTAATTTCCTTAAAAGCCATGGAATTTGATGCCATATGTTTTCACGTCTCCATCAGATGTTGCACGATCATTTTATGGACGCCTGAGACTGTGCCCAAATGAGCAAAATTGCATGCTGCCGTTTATTTAATCTTGTCAGAGTGAATTTATGCATTTATCTGTGGGATGTATATATTACGGCTCCCGTTTATCAGTTGCTTCTAGACAGTGCAATTTAACGCATGTCATGAGATTTCTTACTTTTGCCAATTGCGGCCCACAGTATGTACCATAAGCCTATCCACTATGCCCAGATTCATCCCATTCTCTTCTAATCCATACTGTCATATTCATTTTGATGTTGTTCTCACATATAATATCCATATAATATTTTCATTACAATTCTTATAGCTTAGTTCTAGAATGCATCTTCGGTCTGCCTTTTACATTTGCAAGTTCGACTATTGTGAATTTGGTTATTCACGGATTTGATTAAAAACGATATGTCTAGGAATTTCTAAGTCCTCCAATGCAATTTCTAGCGGAAGTTGATCACTAAAGCATCAAGGGATCATAGTCACACTAGAGCAGGGGTGCTCACACTTTTTCAGCATGCGAGCTACTTATAAAACAACCAAGTCAAAATGATCTACCTACCCACTACTTAGAGAGCCATAAAAGCAAAATATTTGGAAATTTATTTCAGTGAAAGCCATATAATATATTTTAAGACTGAATTCAACTAAATGTGAGTATAATAAGCCCCTGAATTTATTCATAATAATAATTATGATAATATTCATTCAGCCTCTGCTACTACTAATACTACTACTAATAATAATAATAATAATAATAATAATAATAATAACATCACCAACAATAGGTTCCTGTCACAGATGGCCTCTGATCATAATAACAATGGGTTCCTAGAATAGGAGGAGACCTCCAAGGGCCATCCAGTCCAACCTCTTTCTGCACCTGGGCGACATCGGGACCTTGCGGGGCGAGACTGAGCCTTCCTCCTGCCCTACCTGCGATCTACCAGGACACCTAACGCGATCTGCCAGTAGATTGCGATCTACCTAATGAGCATCCCTGCACTAGAGTATCTAGGCATTCCTAAAGCATCTTATTAGGAATCTGTTGGTCCTCCAGTGCAATTCTGTGTTCAACGTTCAGTAGAAGTTGATCTTCTACTGGACGTTAGAGGAACTAGAGCAAGAGCGTCCAAACTTTTAAAGCCAAGGGGCAGTTCTTGGTCCCTCAGCTCTTGGGGGGCGGGCAGAGTATAGTTTGGGGAGAAAGAAAACATGAACACACACTGCATGTGCCTTACTTGTAGTGGGGGAAAAACAGTGTTTCTCAACCTTCTTAATGCTGCGTCTCCTTAATACAATTCCTCAGGTTGTGGGGACCCCCAACCATAAAATTATTTTCATCGCTATTTCATAATTGTAATGTTGCTACTGTTATGGATCGTAATTTAAATATCTGATTTGAGGATGCATTTTCATTCACTGGACCAAATTTGACACAAATACCTGATATACCCAAATTTGTATACTGGTGGGCTTGGGATTGATTTTGTCATTTGGAAGTTGTAGTTGCTGGGATTGATCGTTCATCTACAATCAAAGAGCATTCTGAACTCCACCAACAATATAATTGGGCCAAACTTCCCACACAGAACCCCATGACCAACAGAAAATACTGTTTTCCGGTGGTATTTGGCAACCCCTCTGACACCTCCTCATGAACCCCTAGGGGTCCAGACCCCCAGTTTGAGAAACACTGCCTTAGAGGACCTTTTTTAGATGAATTGATTTTTGAGATTAAACATGTAAATGCCCTGCTGGAGAGAAAGCCTTTTTCAAAACTTTAAAAGTAACTTGTTAAAAGTAACCATGTTGTTGTTGTTTATTTGCTCTGTCGTTTCCGACTCTTTGTGACCTCATGGACCAGCCCACACCAGAGCTCCCTGTCTTAACTAAATTACCATGTTATTTAAACTAAAAGAAAGACCAATGTCTTTACATCTTGCATTAAAACAACAGTGTTATATATTCTAGTTGTTGTGTGCCTTCAGGGAGTTTCTGACGTATATCTATCCTAAGGCAAACCCATCGCAAGTGTAAATCAATACTAAAATTTTCATTTTTGTTATCAACAAAACTACTTGTATTTTTGAACTTCTTTTATGGAGCAAGGGACAGTCATACATTTCAACATTTTCTACTATGCTACTGCTTGTAGGAAGCTTTTACTGTATGAAACATATAACATGGAAATACTTTTATTCCATATGTACCACAGGAGGATTGTGTCCAGGATCAAGTGATCCATGTACAGATAAGCCCTGTCCAGGAGATATGCAGTGTGTGGGCTACGAAATCAACCGGAGGCCTTTCATCTGCCAGTGCCCTCCTGGAAAGCTTGGAGAGTGCTCAGGTACAAGTTTACTCTATCACCTTGAGTCTTTTAGTAAGAAACCCTTTCCCACAGTTATAGCTCCATAATTTCATTTTAACTGTCATAGCAACATCCTATGGAAGGAATCCTGGGACTTTCAGTACAGGGAGAATTCCCAGACTAACCATTCACAGCCAGAGAGCTCTAGTGTCCCATTGAACAGGATTCGATAAGTTGCAGTAGTAAATTAAAAGAATATTAGAAAACATTTCAAGAATTGTTTAAAAACATGTTTTCAAGTGCCAAGAACCCCTGATGAAAATAACAGTGGATTGACAGGAATCTGTGCAGTTTGAGATTTTTGAACAAAATTCACATGTCTTCATTTTGTACAGAAACCACTATTTCCTATGCAGGAAACAATATTTTTGATATTTCTGTGCAGAAATATGTCCTGTGTAGGAAAAGCTTATTCCTTTGCAGAAAAACCTGTAACTAGGACCTTAATCACACATGTATGATTTGTATGGAACAATGCAGGATATGGCATTTTCTCTACAGAAGAGCATATTTGTATACTAAATAACCATGTGCACAGAATAAATCCTGTATATTGCAAAGTAGACTCTGAAAAGTGTGTGGTTTTCAAATACTTTCTCATAGTTTGAAGGAAATTACTAAAATTAGTCATTGTTTCCTTTGACAATTAACTCAATTCAGTGGAATCCAGGGATTTGTGTTTTGGTGAGGTGTCAACAGTGGTGGCGCAGTGGGTGAAAGCACTCAGCTGCTAAACTTGTTGACCCAAAGGTCGCAGGTTCGAATACGGGGAGCGGCGTGAGCTCCCACTGTCAGCCCCAGCTTCTGCCAACCTAGCAGTTTGAAAACATGCAAATTTGAGTAGATCAATAGGTACCGCTCAGGCGGGAAAGTAACACTGCTCCATGCAGTCATGCCAGCCACATGACCTTGGAGGTGTCTACGGACAACACCATCTCTTTGGCTTAGAAATGGAGATGAGTACCAACCCCCAGAGTCAGACACGATTGGACTTAATTTCAGGGAAATTTTTTTACCTTACAGTGTGTGTGTGTGTGTGTGTGTATATAATATAATATATAATATAATATAATATAATTACTATTTTATGAAACGATAGCTCCCATTATTCCATAGCATTGACCAAAGGCAGTTAAAATAGTGTCAAATTGCATTAACTCAAAAGTGTACCTGCATGCTTAGGGAAGCATTATATCCCTAGAATACATTAAGGCTAGTTAAAGTAGAATAATACTGCTATAAGTGTGCAGATTGAAATGGTGCGTAGTTACCATACTAGGGCTTTTTGGATCCATGTTAGCTTCCATTTTTTCTCCTAAGCCTAAGTGGAGGCTTGAGATGAATGAGGGACTTCAAATGTCCCTTGATATTTACCAAAAAAAATTCTCTTGATTTTTCCGTATAGCACTGTTGGGTCAAAAAAAAAAGAAAGTACAAGAACTGTCTACTTGTTAATTTTACACCCAACTTTTTCCAAGCTAAAGTTTGTGTGAACAAATCTCTTCTTCCCCGAGTTAGGTCCCTGAGAGTAAGTCTGAGACTAAAGTCACCCTATGCATTTCATTTCTCTGTGAGGAGTAGAGCCTGGATCTCCCAAGCCACCATCACTCTACCCTCAATGCCAGAGTGGAAACTGAATTACACTTTGGTTGCATCTACATTGTAAAATTAATGAAGCTTAACACCACTAACTGCCACAATACAATACTATAGAGTCCTTGGATTTGTAGTTTTGGTGGAGCGCCAACCTTCAATGCCTGAGAAGGATACTGACCTTGTAAAACTACCATCCCGAAGATTTCACAGCATTGAACCATGGCAGTTAAAGTGGTCTCAGACTGCATTACAGTAATTCTACAGTGTAGATCTACCCTGAATGTAGTTATTTATGTCAGAGAGTAAAAAGGCAATAATTATTGTAATTATTATTAATACATTTTTTTGTCTCCACAAAGGAGAATCAAATAGCTTCAGATCTGGGTCCTAGAGTATGGATCTCCTGAATCTCTACATTGCATTGTTTTATTTTTAGCATTTCAGAAAGTAAAAGCTTGAAAACCCTTCAGAGAATCCGTATTTAGTGCATTTGCAGTCCTGTGGTATCTGTTCTCTTGTCATTTGATATTTATTTTGGAAAATGGAAATCTCCATAACCTTTTGAAGATTTTATGATCTTTGGAAAGACATGACCTTGTTAGAAGTCACAACATTTTTGAAAATTATGTCATAACATCTTGGTAAAGGCATGACCTATTAAGAGTCATAACCTTTTGGGAAAATGGCACTCATGCAAGGCAATTAGGTTTCTTGGTTGTTAAACTGATGTACCTCGATATGTCTTTGAACTGTTAGGGACAAAGATATGCCAATGCACAAAAACATATATATGTATATAGCAGAGTTTCAGAAGTGTTCTTTTAGTTGTCTGAAAACATCTACTCTCCTGAAAAATATATTACAGTTATGTGCCGTATTAGCCGTATTTGTACCTTGCTTAGCCTATGGCTTTGTGTGTTTTTTATTGTGTTTTTAGATGTGTTTTTAACCATTGCTTTCTACTTGACTGTTATATATGTTGTGAGCCGCCCCGAGCCTTTCGGGAAGGGCGGCCAATCAAGTATGAATAAATAAATAAATAATTATTTGCCTTTTAATCATGCTCTCAAGAGGCAAAAATTTGTAGACTTCTTTAAAAGTAACATAGTTGGTTTACTGACAAACTTAATGTATTCCGCATACAAAATACTTTGCTTATCAACCCTCTTACACATAGTTTTGAAGTAGTTTATCTGTGTAGGTAACACAGGACATCTTTCTCATAATCAACAGTCCATAGTCCAAAGCATCTTTTTGTTCTGAGAGTCTAATAGCGTCCTTGTCTAGTCTGAAAGTCCAATTGAGTCTAATGCCTTCTGTACAGCATTCTGTTCCTACTGACTTCTAAAGTATACAGTTCCTACTGACGTCTGAGCCATACATCCGTGAGTCCGGAGTAATCCCAGTTCTGCCAGCCCCTCCCACAACAAAAAATTAAGGAAAACTGCAAACCAATACATACATTTATAATACAGTAAACAATCTGAATTATATACATTAAAAATAACTAGTGGAGGCTTGAGAAGGTTGCTATTTTCAACAATTTAGACTGTATTATGCTCATGCTTTTGTTGAATGCACTGCTAGAAAATTGGTGACAGAAGGAAAACATCAGTTGTGGGGGGAAGCAGAATTTTTATGGAGGGAGAAATGCTTTTGTTTAGCATCCCTTCCTAGAACTATGCCCCTGTAATACTATATTTAAATTGGTGGTCCACAAATTGAGTAGGCCCAGTCTCCTGTATGCATTAGTGATAACTAATGAATAATAATTTTGTTGTTATCTGTTTAGCTTGCTACAAGTAGTTCAATCTCATTTTATGCATAATAGTAATTCCTATCAAGAAACAACATTTCCCCACTTATTAGTGAATTAATCTCCCTTAACGTAAGGTGCATGTACAACCGAGACAGGGTTTTAATCTGTCGAAGATGAGCTTGGTTTTTTTTTTAAAAAAAGATTCTGCCTTATCAGCCTTGTTAACCATGCATCTTCCTTAATTAACTTTTTTTTCTTGGCAAGCAGTAGGATAATCTCTTGTCTTTTATTTCGCAATGGAAAAATAAAAGCCTATGTCTGTTCTCCAAATGGTTATTTCAGGACACACTTCCCTTAGCTTTGCTGGGAATAGTTACATCAAATACCGGGTTTCTGAAAATAGCAAGAAGGAGGAATTCAAGCTGGCTCTGCGTCTGCGGACTCTGCAAAGCAATGGGATTATAATGTACACCAGAGCAAATCCCTGTATAATTCTGAAGGTAATTAAAATAAGTTATCTTTTCCCGCAGTTATTTTTCTTGATTATATGCTTTCCTCTCTTTGGACTCTTGCTATCGGGAATGCTGTTCCCATTTTAGCTGTGGATGCAAAAACTCCAGCATTCTCGGTTTTTTTAGTGTAATGAGTAAAGAAACCGCAGCTTCAGCAACAATGAGGAAACTGTGTTATTGTTCCTGATCACTGTATTTTTGTTGAAACAAGTTCACGGGGTTATAATATGCTGTACCAAGATTGGGCAACTTATTCTGTACTGCACAGACAATACTGAGAAAAGTCTGCTATAGGTGACAGATAACCTGCTGGATATAATTTAGTAAATCTTCTTTGGCTGGAATTCAATATTGCTAATCCTGATTAATAATTCAGATTTACAGATTCATAGCTGTTCTGTATTCAGTAAGATTATGAAGTCATATCATATACCTATGTAAATGCCACCCCAGCCCTCCATAAAGACGTTATCACATGGGGCTCCTAAAACAGGCTCTGGTATTACAAACCCGTCTTACTTGGCATTGGAGTATACTTTGCTAAGCCCCTGTTCTTATTGCACTAAGCCTTTCTACAGCTGCTGGGACATATATCTTTCCAGCCCATCCATACCATGCTTGCCCCCCTTTGTCTATATACTCCCCTCTTCTTTCCCCACGAGAATTGCACATCTCCAAGAAAGCACAATCTCATGAGTCTGGGCTTTCACAGTGTTGCAATTGCAGGTTTTTAAATGGCACACTTCTGCATTTTTATGTTTTCAGCGGACTGAAGCACTGTCCCTACAAACACTTAGAATATTAATTTTAAAATTACAAAGCATTTCCTTCTTGTCTGTATTCTGCAAGGGAGAAGTGTAGTTTTCAATTTGAAATTTTATTTAGCGTCACACAATCATGTGTGACGACACAACCCCAGTGGCGCAGTGGGTTAAGCCGCTGAACTACTGAACTTGCTTTATTTATTTATTTATTTATTATTCGTATTTGTGGGTCGCCACTCCCGGGTGGCTCGGGGGCGACTTACAGCATGAATTCAGACTTAAAAACAGAATATAAAACACAATAAAATACAATAAAATACACAACAAGCCGATGGCACAGGTGTATATGACTTCATCGGCGTTACACATCACAAGAAGGCGAAGTAGCCTACAAATCCCAGCATTAATACCCAAAGGCCTGCCGGAACAGGAGGGTTTTGCACACCTTCCGGAATGCCGCTAAGTCCGTAAGGGCACGGACTCCGGAAGGCAGTGCATTCCACAGGGTAGGGGCAATTATTGAGAAGGCCCTCCGTATTGTGGCCGTCAGATGGTATGTTTTAAAGCTGGGTACCTCCAAGAGTTGACCCAACTCTGAACGTAGTGGCCTAGCAGGACAGTATGGGATGAGGCGGTCCCTAAGGTACACTGGCCCCAGACCATTCAAGGCCTTAAAGGTCAGAACCAACACTTTGAATGTGATCCGGCATTCCACTGGTAGCCAGTGCAGCTCCCGCAAGACAGGTGTTATGTGGCTGGTCGTCAGGACGCCAGTCAACAGTCTAGCTGCCGCGTTCTGGACCAGCTTCAGTTTCCGGATCACAGACAAAGGAAGGCCAACGTAGAGAGCATTACAGTAGTCCAGCTTTGAATCTGGGGAGCGGGGTGAGCTCCCACTGTTAGCCCCAGCTTCTGCCAACCTAGCAATTCAAAAACATGCAAATATGAGTAGATCAATAGGTACTGCTTCAGCAGAAAGGTAACCGGTCCATGCAATCATGCTGGCCACATGGAGGCATCTATGGACAACGCAGTCTCTTTGGCTTAGAAATGGAGATGAGCACCCCCCCCCCCAGAGTTGGGCATGACTAGACTTAATGTCAAGGAGAAACTTTACCTTTTAACCATGTGTGAGTGGGAAGTTTGCAAGGAAATGTGAAGTTGAGATGGGAAATCCATACCAGTGGCCTGATTCAGTTATAAAGCTGTGCAGTTAGTAACATAATTTTTAAAGGAAGTGAACAGGGAGAAAGAGGAAAGCTATTGCTTTTCCACCAGAAATCTTCCTTGTCTGTCCACTAGAATAGCAGCAGCTTGGGAACAGGGAACTGCGGAGGACAAAAGGAACACCCACAACACACTCACAATAGACATCACTAACCACAAAGTCACTGCAGAAGTTTTATGCTGCCTTGGAGACTAGAAGGTGGAACAATGGCTTCAAACTACAGGAAAGGAGATTCCACCTGAACATTAGGAAGAACTTCCTAAATGTGAGAGCTGTTCAGCAGGGGAACTCTCTGCCCCAGAGTGTGGTGGAAACTCCTTCTTTGGAGGCTTTTAAACAGAGGCTGGATAGTAATCTGACAGGGATGCTTGGAATGTGATTTTCCTGCTTCTTCGCAGAATGGGGTTGGACTGGATGGCCATGAGGTCTCTTCCAGCTCCATGATTCTAAAACTCCATGTGATAACATCCTTAGAGGCTGATCAGGTGTTGCTTCCGATGACATTTCCAAACACCTCTTCCATGAGCGAGTGAAGCTGTGCCAATCAGAAACAGGACCTCTAATGTAATTCCTTGTCTCGGGTGGGAGTGGATAGAAATGTCATCCTCCTTGCTCCCTGGTGGTCGGCTGAACAGACCTCCTTTACCCAATCCAGCTGCTGCCTCTTAAATCACTTCATCTGAATGAATTAACTCACTGCCTGGCAGTACTGTTCTTGGCCTTTGCTCTTCCACTTTTCATCTGTTTCATTTTCAGTACAGATGGCAATATTTTTACACAACTTAAAGCTAAAGCTAAAAGGCGCCAGATTTAGAAATGCCACCTACTGAAAGAAATCTTGGACAACTCATGGATGCTGGAAGCTTGCCCACTGTTAACAGTGCTGGCTGTATCTTCTCTGTAAGAGACTTAGACCAGACTCAGACATTCTTCAGGACACGTGATACAGTCCCACCTGACGGATCACTAATTCACAAGCTCCATGGTGTCAAGATGTTTCCTGCATATGGTTTAGTTCAGTTCAGTTTGTTTTAATCATAGGCCCTTTTAAAAAAAAAGCAACATTCAATAAAAAGCAAAGCCAAAACAATAACAGCAGCACAAAGCATCCTCTTGATACCAGCTCGATCGCTCCAGGCATTTTTCTCCTTTCCTGACTCAGTTCTGGTAGGAAGGCCAGGAAGAGAGAGAGAGAGAGAGATGTGCCTGGAGCAACATACTGAGAAGTGGAATTTGCAACTCCCCTCAATCCATTTACTCTGTATGAAACCTCTGCCGTTTTGTTTTAATGCTCAGGGCTGAAACTGGATGTAATGACAGCAATTCTGTTCACTTAAACATATGAAACTATCTTTGTCTCAGAAAAAGGAAGTTGGGGCTGATAATAACTGCAGTGTGAATATTAGGCAACCAGAAGCTCTATTGTAAGGTGGGACGCTGAGAGGAAAGCAGGGACCAGCTTCTTCCTGTGAGCCCCCCAGGGTTTCATCCCTCTGACACATACACACATATCAACTCAGATATCTCTTATTTTTCCTCTGTATTTCTGCTGAAAATGGCAACTGAAAGTAAAGTTGCATCATGCCCTGTCAATCATTGTGAGAAGCACTATAGAGAGAAATTTTATATAGGGAGAGGTATTTTAGAGAAGTGCGTGATTGAGTGTGTGAGGTGGGGGTGCTTTCATGATTTTTCACACATATGGACAGAGGGCTCCTATACAATTTTCAGACAAAAAAAATCCTTGATTACTATTTGGGTTTCAGGTTAAAATGGTTCAAAACTATGCCCTTAAACAGGCATCCTCAAACAGTGGTCCTCCTGCTATTTTGACCTCCAAACTTCTAGAAACCCTAGCCAGTATGTTCAGTCCTAGGAGTTCGAGGCCTAAAAAGCTGGAGGATGCCTACCCTAAAGCAATAGACAATAGATTGATTGATAGATTGATAGATAGATTGATTGATAGAATTTTGGATGCTACTTGATATTATTATTTGTGACTGCAACTCAGTGACCTTTTCTCCGTTGGAATTTGTTACACCGCTTTGTTGCGGATTATATACTGAACTTGATTTTTCTTGTGAATGATTTTGTTTCCTCCGGGATTGGATTATCACTTTGACATATTATAAAGAGAAATACTGAATATTGATATTGGATTCCACCCATGTTTGCGTTTTTGTTTTGTTACCAGATTGTTTGAATAGCCTTTGTTTTGCATTTCTCTGGCTATTCATACAATCTGCCATAAAAGCTCATTCCTTGATACTAAGCCACTCCAAGCACCTGAGGAAGTGAACTAAATCTATAAAAAGTTTTGCCACATTTTATTTCTTCAGCTGGTCTCAAAGGTGCGACAAGATCCCTTTGCATATTAAAATATCACTCATATTAGAATGCCTTGCCATTGGTGGGTACTTGGTAATGTATATCTGGCCTCATGGAATAAAATTCAATACAGGCCAGAAAGGAGTTATAAGGTAAGGCGGTCATATGTTAAGCTACTTCCATTGCCTAAACACAGCAAGAAACCTTGGCTGCCATCCCAACTATGTCAAGAACTGTACCAAGTAATATTTTAATTAAATCTTCCATTTTGCTCCGATGAATCCGGAATGTAATCCCACTAACTAAATATTCCCCTAGATGCATCCATCTAAGGTGGGCACCATTTTATATTCATGGACTGTGACCACAGATGGGCTTTGCAAGTCTAGGGAGGTCCCAAAAGAACCATTTGAGAGTTTTACTGCCAGTGTTGATACGCAGATATGGATAACATCCAAGCACCTTAGCTAGGCTAATATTCTAAAATGATATATGATACCCATTCATCTCATTTTGCTTATTTGCAAAAGCAATCACAGCATACCAATTTGTATCACCCTATAGAGCTTCTATCCTGCCCCCTGCCTAGAAAGCTTAATGAGATTTTATGTGGATGCACCTTTAAGCTCATATATCATTGAGCTATTGATTTTTTGCATCTTGTTTTGTTTTGTTTTTGTTGCATGTGTCACCCCTGCACACCTTGCTTTCTCTAACCTTCTGCTCCTCCTCTGAAATTTCACAGACAAAAGCATACTTCCTCTCATATTTGAGAGAAGGCATTGGCTAGGTCAATGATGCCCGTAGCCGCCTGGATTCCTCCTGATCCTTTTAAATTAGTCCAGTTGGCAACTATGGTAGCTAATTCAGCTGTGTATTGTATGAATTCCCTCATTCATTTATCCTGAATATACCACTACTCAACTTCAGTGGATTTTCCCAGGTCTAATATTATGAGAGAGAAAGATCGAGCATGTAAATACGTAAGCTATACAGGTTCAGCCTCTCTTTATCTGAAATCAGAAACCTGCTAAAGTGTGAAGCTTTTTGCCAGCCGAGTCCTACTCCCACCTCAAGTGCAGTGCTCCTGCTCAGTCATTCGTAAGGCAGCTGGTAGACTTCCTGGATATCTATATAAATAAAAATGTAATGTTTATTTGTGGGATTAACATAACTCAAAAACCACTGGATGAATTGATACCAAATTTGGACACAATACATGTATCAGGCCAACAAGTGACCATCACTCATAAAACACTGAAAACACAGCATAAGAGACTTAAAAAGCAAAAAAACACATTACAACACATGCGCAAAACCACATACACATATATATACGCAAACACACACATAGATATATCTACACACATATACACACACAAAGCACATATATACACACACATCTACATACACAAAGACTGGGCCACAGCAATGGAAGGCAGGGGACGGTTAATTTTCTATAAAGTACTAGTACTATGGGGGTGGGGGTTCTCTCTTTCAGGCTCTCCGTTTTTGTCAAGCCTCACATCTCATACAGAACACAACTAGCAAATGAACAAGACACAAGGTTGGAGAAAGATATGAGACTGGAGAGAGATGCAAGGATCTGTGAAATAGATGTGGATCCGTGTTGAGTGCTTCACTTGGATTCCTACCATTTCACAGATCCTCAGTCACTCTCCAGCCTTGCATCTGGTTCATTTCTACTTTAGCTGCATATGACACACAAGGCTGGAGAGAGACTGAGGATCTGTGAAATGTTGGGAACCCAAGCATAGCGCTCAACACAAATCCATGCCTCCCACTATTTTAAATGTAGTGCTCATCACAAATCCTGTCTCTTCCACTCTAGCTCTCTCCTCAGTCTTGCAAGTACAGTACACACACTTCTATCCCCCCCCCCCCCAGACAAAATCTGAAACACTTCTGGTGCCAGTAATTTCAGATTAGGAAGATTCAACCTGTGTACATTCATTTCCTCATTTTGTCTATCCCTAATTAATGTAGCGATGCCATTTTCAGAATACTTCATCTTGCTGTTACCCTCTAGCATAGAAATCTTACAATCCATTCAAGTTATGCTGTACAATGCAGTGTTGTAGGCTATGGAATATAATAGAGAATCAAAGAACACAATATGTGAAGCTTCCAACTGTAAGATTTTACAGGGATTTATTTATTTGGATAAGTATAAAGAGACAAAAAGAGAGAATAAAGGCCATTAAGACTAAAAACAAGACAAGATGACATGAAAGAGTGTAACTCCTATTTTAGCAGTACAGTCTACCATGATATTTCAGAAATATATATGGCAGAAAACATACATTTGTAAATGTATCTTCGACATTTCATTTAAGCAGACTGAAATGTGTATTATGGGTGCAGTGATGTGTATATGATGCAGCATTCAAGGCAAAATAGATTTTCTAGAAGCTGCATGGGCAGAATGTGCAGAAGAAGAAATTGCGCAGAAATAAATAAATCCCTTCCACAGAAACGGCGTCTACTATGTTTCACAATTTTATTCCTTTCAGTATTTCATTTGTACTAGGTCAGTACAAAATCCCATTCCCCAAATTTGGCAAATCCCTTTCAGAGGTGCATTTATTATTCCTCCTCTGTGTTTGGATCTGTATCTGTATATCATGTCTTGAAAGCTTTACAAGTTTTTGCAAGGTGCTTTTTAAAAAGAAATTCTTCTTTACTCGGATAATTTCCCCATTTTACCTCACTTCCTATAGTAGCATGACAATTTGAAGACCTCTTCTGGACAGTCTCCACATGTAAAAACCTCTCATGCCAGAAAGGATACAGAGTAGACATCCCCCATCTCTTTAATATGTGGCACAACCTAGCTTGATCCAAACCTATTCAGGACTTGTCTGTCCCACTTGGTCCAAATGTATTCGGGGCTTTACATTTTTTTGCAGGCATAATATATGGTGACATGCACTCAGCTTGGTTCACAAACATGGACATGTTCTGAAAACTATGGTGGGGCACTAGTGTCTTTTGGCTGTAAGGAACGTGCAGTTCTGATATATTTCCTAGACTGTTTTTGTACAGTGGGCGTTGTTTGTCATATGATGGATCTGATCCTTCTGAGCAGTAGGACATACTGTAAGAAATACGCACCAGATAGAAGATGCTTCCATAGTTGGTTAATTAAGGCTCAAGGTTGCTGTTAGTTTTCTGGGCTGTATGGCCGTGTTCCAGAAGCAATCTCTCCTGACGTTTCGCCTACATCTATGGCAGACCTCGTCAGAGGTCTGTTGGAAACTAGGCAAATAGCATATATCTGTGGGATGTCCAGAGTGGGAGAAAGAACTCTTGTCTGCTTGAGGCAAGTGTGAATGTTGCAACTGGTCACTTTGATTAGCATTTAATGGCCTTTTAAACTTCAACGCCTGGCTGGTTGCAGCCAGGGGATCCTTTGTTGGGAGGTGTTAGCTGTCCCTGATTGATTCTTGTCTAGAATTCCCCTGTTTTTTTTTAGTGTTGCTCTTTATTTACCATCCTGATGTTAGGGGGTTTTTTTAGTACTGGTAGCCAGATTTTGAATCATTTTCATGGTTTCCTCCTTTCTGTTGAAATTGTCCACCTGCTTGTGGATTTCAATTGTTTCTCTGTGTAGTCTTACATGATAGTTGTTAGAGTGGTACAGCATTTCTGTGTTCTCAAATATGCTGTGTCCAGGTTGATTCATCAGGTGCTCTGCTATGGCTGACCTCTCTGGTTGAAGTAGTCTGCAGTGCATTTCGTGTTCCTTGACTCGTGTTGGGCAATGCTGGGGTTGGTGGTCCCTATGTAGAACTGTCCACAGCTGCATGGTATACGGTAGACTCCAGCAGAGGTGAGAAATCTCTCTTATTCTTAAGCCTCATTTTTTTTTCTTGTAGAAGACACAACACCAGCCCTATCACGGGGCAGTGCAAGGCATCCATCAAACATATTCTTTGTTGTTCTCATTGATTCTATTGTGTTTTGGTGCCAGTGTGGAAAAGAGGTGTTTGTAGAATTATTTTGGCCTATGCTGCCAAAATAATATATATGTCCATGTAATGTATCTTGAAAATGATGGAAGGGAAGATGGCCATTTGCTATTCTTCCTCAAGTGTCAGTTATCTTGGTCCAGTTTCACTCCCTGGTATCTGAAACTAAAAACACTTTTCCATAGCTTTGCTGGGAAGAACACATCTTCAGTGGTGTCTGGTAGCTTCCAATGGAGTGTTGAATCCCATTCACCAACTTTTAGTCTGGACTTTAAATGAACTATGCAGGTTAATGAATCTTAGATCCATAATAGATTCTATGCCGTGGATAATTCATAAACCCAGAGGGGAAACACAACCCCACTAGCATGGGGACAATTGATTTGCCTGACCCCTTTGAGACCCATGCTTTATCTAGTAAATAGCTCTGAGCAAGACAGACCACTATCTAACTTAATAAAATCCAGTTATGCATGTTCATCTGTAAAAGAGAGAAATCCAACCAAGGATGTAGAAATCCATAGTTCAGAAGAGAGGCAGAATTAGGATGAGAGGAATCACAGGAGAAACTGACTTGGTCCCAGGAAGAATGATAGGAACAAAATAAAGTTTTCTTATAATAAGATTTATTCTGATACACTTGCCATCTTATATGACACATTTACTGCATATACTAGAACAAATACAAAAGTCTCCTATGTTGCTGCAAGTTTTAACTAAATGATATTTTGCTTTCCTTTTGCAGATTGTGGATGGCAAACTGTGGTTCCAGTTAGACTGTGGCGTCGGCCCAGGCATTCTGGGAATTTCTGGAAGGGCAGTGAATGATGGGAGCTGGCATTCCGTCTTCCTTGAGCTGAATCGGAACTTCACCAGCCTGTCCCTGGACGACAGCTATGTGGAACGACGTAAAGCTCCCCTGTATTTCCAGACGCTGAGCACGGATAGCTCCGTTTACTTTGGAGCGCAGGTGCAGGTGGATAATGTCCGAAGCCTGACAGACAAGAGGACCACACAGGTCATGAGTGGATTTCAGGGGTGCTTGGATTCTGTTATCCTGAATAACAATGAACTGCCACTCCAGAACAAGCGAAGTAGCTTTGCTGAAGTAGTCGGCCTGACTGAACTAAAGCTCGGCTGCGTGCTGTATCCTGATGCCTGTGAGAGGAGCCCCTGCCAGAATGGAGGAACTTGTACCAGTGTGCCATCTGGTGGTGAATATCTTACATTTAGTTTTCTATTGTGGGAAGGGAAGATCTTGCTTTTACATCTAGTGTCTCATGCCAGTAGTAGGTTAAAAACATGGTCTTTTGGCATATCTACAAAACTGCCAACAGAATATTCTATTTCCATTAGAACTTCTGCCACGTTCCGTTCCTTATAAGCAATAGCATTGTAGAGCCATCTGACCTTTAGGACAACCACAATGGAAGATTTTTCAAAGTTTGCTGGGTCACTGCTGGTCTGGTGATTGATCAGTAGCATTACATATAAAACAATTAGAAGATCAGCTTATATTGAGAACCGTCATTGTAGTATTTCAAGTGAGCCATGAACTCGCAAATGGACTGTGATTCATGACTCACCTGAATCACCCAAAAATTTAGGATCTAAGTAGCAACAATCAGTGTGAAATCACCTTTAGAATATCCCGGGGGGTGGGACGGGGGGGACCTGAGTTTAATATTATGATCGTTTGCTCACCCATGACTAAGGAGGTTGAGAGCATGTTTCCCACAACCTGATAGCTAAACAAACACATATTTCATGTACACATGTTTGGTTTTTTTGCATTAAAATCAAACATTGATAATATAATAACTTTTATATTAACCCACTAATAAACAACACGATTAACACTAACACTAATAAAAACAGTTATTAAAATCACGCTATCTAAAATCAAGTCTATTGGTCTGTTCACCATTTCTTATTATCTTCTTGCACTACAAGCTTTGCTATCCAAAAGCTTGGTCACATAACGACATTTTTACTTTCTTCCTGAATGTCATGAGTGAGGGGGCTGCTCTAATTTCACTAGGGAGGGAGTTACAAAGTCAATGGGCCACCACTGAAAATGTCCTATCTCTTGTCCTCACCACACTTGCTAGGAAGGTGGAAACGAGAACAGGGCCTCCCCAGAACTTAATCACTGAGGTAGAACATAGAAAAAGATACTGTACATTTGGACAATTGAGCTGGGCCAGAACCATTTAGGGCTTTATAAGCTAAAGCCAGCACTTTGAATTCTGCTCAGAAGCAGACTGGCAGCCAGTGAAGCTGGCGTAACAAGCAAGTTGTATACTCCCTGTACACTCCCGCCCATAGGACCACTTGAAATTTCCGAACAGTCTTCAAAGGCAACCTCACATAGAGCATGTTGATGTAACAAGAGCGTGGACCACCGTGGCCTAGGCCGACTTCCCAAGGTACGGGCACAACTGGCGCACAAGTTTTAATTGTGCGAAAGCTCCCCTGGCTACCGCTAAGATCTGGGCTTCCAGACACAACAATGAATCCAGAAGAACTCCCAAACTGTAAACATGTATCTTCAGTGTAAGCCCATCAAGCACAGGCTGCAACCCTATGCCTTTTTCGGCCTTTTGACTGAGCAAGAGGACCTCTGTCTTATCTGGATTCAATTTCAGTTTATTTGGCCTCATCAAGACCATTACAACTGTTAAGCACCGGTTCAGGACCTGAACAGCCTCCTTAGTAGCAGGTGGAAAGGAGTGATAGAGTTTGACGTAATCTGCGTACAGATTACACCGAACTCCAAAACTCCATATGACCTCCCCCAACGGCTGCATGTTAAACAACATGGGGAAAAATATTGAACCCCATGGGCCCCCTTAAAACAATGGTTGGGGCCAAGCAGTTGTCTCCCAGCAACACCTGGGAATGATCCTCTAGCAAGGACCAGAGACACTGCAAAACAGTACCTCCAAGACCCATTCCCTCCAGGCATCCCAGAAGAATACTGTGGTCAACAATATCGAAGGTCACTGAGAGGTCCAAGAGAACCAACAGGGACACACTCCCCCTGTTCTGTTCCTGGCATAGATCATCCATTAAAACATTTGATCGTTTTCATGTTCCTCACCATGGGCAATGTCCCATTTGATTTCTTCTTCAAGTTAAATGTTATAAGACAGAGGAAATTATATGGGAACCAGTTTTATGAATTTTGAGGGCCAGTAAGGATCAAAGAAACCAACTGATCGGTTCATTTTCTCTACAGTATATCTCTCACAAGAAAGTTCTGCATATTTCCACTTGAAACAACTTTTAATGTATATATTGACAGTCTTGCATCACAATCATCTTTCATAGCTCTTCCTATCATATTCATCCTCTTTAGCCAGGCATCCTATATTATTCTACCTCATTTGGTTCACAGCATCTCTTAGCACCTGAACACACCTACCACTTTCTAGTTTGCTTGGTTTTATGGGAAGTAAACTGGAGAACACATCATCTGATCTGAAGGTACTCCCGGAGAGCCAAATGGAAAGGCTTTAATACTTTCAGTAAAAACAGGAGTGCAGTATGATATGCACAATCAGGACATATATCAGGGCTAACTTGGTATATTTAAGAGCTAGTAATCTATACATGTCAGTGAAGAAGAAAAAAGAAGATATAGAGAAGCAGGATAATGTTCCAAAGGCTGTAATAGCTCTTGAGAAAATTGCTAAACAAGATTATTTATGTCTCTGTGAAGTAAGAATAAAACAAATGGCTACTTTTAACTTGGGCGGGCATATTGTAAATGAGGTCAAGCACCCCCCGCATGAATAAACTAACTAACTTACTAAATAAATAAATAAATAAATAAAGGGGAATAGGCTCATGTTCTTTTTGATTTCATTGGAGTTTATTTGCACAATTACTCAGCCAAAAAAAAAGCATGATGCACAAATTGAAACCTTTCTGCCAAATCTCTTTAGGACAATTTCCCCTTTGCTTCCACCCTTGACGGGGTTGCATATTTCACTTTTCCATTGACTGCCAGGAGGAACGAACCGTGTACATTTGCTTCCAAATGATGGCCCATTTTATTATGAAAGGAATACAAGCAGCTCACGTCGCAATGGCTTGGCGCTACGTTTTCTGCTCCAAAGCTACTTAGGCCTCCATGCATTGCAACCACTATTGGATTGCAAACGCCCTGAGGGGATATTTCAGCCTGCTTGCTCTCTCATTCTCTCGTTAGGAAATCTATTTGCTTGGGGTTTTTTTTCACTGTCTCAGCAGTATATGTAAATAAAGAATTGTTATGGTGCCATAACTCTAAAGCAATGAGCCCTAACTATACATCACCCGATCTATAAAGCAATCTGCTCTGACATTGTCATGACCACACTTCTCTTCTCTTCTATTTTTCTCTCTTTCCCAAGGCAAAATAATTTGTTTGCCCAAGTGATTGCCTGTACATAAAACAGCATATATAATTAAATTGGATTGAGCAGAAGGCCTTACACCATGTACAGATGCCTTCTGATGCAGATGCGTATGGCAGAGTATTTGCTGGAAGAGATGCCGTCTGTAATCATAACAAAATAATATCTAAAGGCCTTTTTGCACATTGTCCAGCAACACACAAACCTGGACTTGTCACTGGGAGCACCACCACAGAAGCTACAGCTAGGATAGACAAAGCAGATTATTTTCTAGGCTGTGTGTCACATATGTTCACCCGTATATCCAATTTTGGCCTGAATCTTAGGAGACTACTTTAACAATCCACAGGAAACATGGCATTAAAGCACAGTTTATGAAAGCTGTGTTTCCTCCTCAGATTTGTTGTTATGTGCCTTCAAGTCAACTCTGATTTATAGTAACCTTGTCCTCTTAACCTGAGAAAGTGTGACTTGCCCAAGGCCACCCAATGGGTTTCCACAGCTGAGTTGTGATTCGCAACCTTGTCCCCTAGAGTACTAGTCCAGCAGTCAAATTACAATATCACACTGGCTCTTTTCAAATACAATATGATCCCCATAGCCATAGGTGATAAAATGTGAAGTTAACATATAATTAGGAAACCATGGGTAATACTGAACCCTATTGAAACTATCAGATTCTTCTGTAAGAATTTGCTAAGTTCTCCAGTGCAACTCTACGGTAGCTTCCAGTAGAAGCATACCAGAGAATTGCCTGGAGCAGTGTTTTTCAACCTTTTTTGAGCCGCGGCACATTTTTTACATTTACAAAATCCTGGGGCACACCACCAACCAAAATGACACTCTAACACAGTAATGCATATAGTTAATATGTTTTAAAATGTATTTATACACTCAGTGTGAAACCTGGGACTGTTTCGATGAACACAACATAGATATCCTGGCAGGAATGGCAGAAAAACACACACAAAGGTCTTGCTCAACAGCTGGGAGTTATAGTTCACCCATAATCAAAGAGCATTCTGAACTCCACCTATGATGAAATGGAATCAAACTTCCCTCACAGAACTACCATAACCAAGAGAAAATACTATAAGAGTTTGGTGGGTATTGACCTTGAGTTTTGGAGTTGTAGTTCACCTATATCCAGAGAGCACTGTGGAGGGACGGGAGGAAGACGTGGGGCGAGTCTGTGCAGTAGCGCCCGCACGGGTCACGTCTTCCTCCCTCCCCCCTCCCACAGAAGCGGCAGTGTGAGCAAAGCGAGGCAAAGCAAGCAGAGCGAGGCTGGGAAGAAGGGAGCCCGAGTGGAAAAGAAAAAGTGTTCGGCAGAAGGGGGAAGAAAGGGTATTGGAAGTTCCAATTTCCCATGGCACACCTGATGATCACTCAAGGCACACTAGTGTGCCACGGCACACTGGTTGGGAAACACTGGGCTAGAGGACCTAGAAAATGTATAGATGTGGCATGTTTGGCAGATGTGGATATATAAAACCACAGGTGCAGCTCCTGCAGGGATGGGGATTGTACTGTTGTGATTTCTTAATGTGTTCGCCGTCCTTATATTCTGCATTGTAAAATGTTAAGGAAGTGCTAAAGCCACTGAATAGCTAGAGTCCTGGACACTGGGATTGGTCACTTTGGAACCAAATTTTTAAAGGTCAAATATTATAATCATCCCCAGTTTTAGAAGAATTCAGTGGCATGGGGGGAAAAACATGTTCCAAACTAATGTTGTGAGAAATATGCACTTTGATATAAAGAAGACTCCTCCATTTGGAAAACATCTAGGAGCATTATTCCTTTTAAAACAAGACATGTATTTCCTACGTGCTTTGTTTAACTGTTTGGCCGGAAATGAGTCAAAATGATAATGCAAAATGATTGCAGGGAAGCATCAATGCAGACTGCAAAAGTCCCTCCTCTCCCGCAACCATAGTTGTTGACCCATCAGTTTGATCAAAATAGCTGGAATTTGATTTGGGAATTGATGCCATGCCCTCCCATCGGCTGTATTGGAGGGGAGGTATCAGAAGACCCCCCCTTCAAGCAGAGACGTGCTTCTTCAATGCATGTTCTACAGAGATCTTAGATCCAATCTCATTGGACCATGGCTTTTAAAGTACCCGGGGCGCAGTGAAAGATGTTATTCCACCCTGCTGCTTTCGGACTCTAACACTGCAATGACTTACAGTGTTGCTAAGTTCTGTGCTGCTGCTCTTAATATCAGACGGGTGATGATTGACATCATAAGGCAACAATATCCTGTCTTTTAAAATATATTTTTATACTGATTTCTAGTCTGATTTTAAATAACTGTTTACTGGGGAGTTGTCCTTCGCCTCTTAGGGCGCTTGTGCCTGCTTTGTGCTGGTCTGTGACCGTAATAAAGTTTTGATTGATTGATTATGGAATTTAAATCGGTTTCAATCTCTTCCCCACTTAATTGGCTTAAATAATGTTTTTCGGTAGCAAAGATTTAGGAACTAAATTAGTTTTTTTAATATTAAAAAAGGTACTGATAGAACAGTTGCAAGTCCTATATCAGGTCTTTTCACAGGTTATCAAATACCATATTTCATGGCTAAATAAGTCACCTTTGCATAATAGTTACATGCCCCTTTCTGAGAGCCCTTTTTGGTATTTTTAGTTTCGTCACATAATAGTCGCACCCTTAGTTCATGGGTATGACTATTATGCTAAGAGGTCAAGAGTGCTGGCAGGTTGAGGCTTTACCTGCTCACGCACCTTGAAGCTCTGGGAATTACCTTGGCTGTCAGCTGAGACAACTTCATAGCTGTGAAGTAGAGTGGCTGGTGGACGGGCACCCTATCATGGAGGCTTGCTTTGACCAAAGCAACCTCCTTAACTTGGAAGGGAGAGGCTGATGTGCAGGTGAACTCGCCCCTCTATTAGCCTTTCCTTTCCAGTCTACTGGGGCTCAGTAGCTTGGAAGGGAAAGGGAGGTGGGAGGGCGAACTTGCCCACCAGCTGCCTCTCCCCTTCGCAGCTACCCTTTCAGGGTGCAGCCATGCAGGAGAGTAAGGCTTCACTTGCTCACGTGCCTGCCCCCGTTTGGCAGCAAAAGAAACCCCTGTCGCTCCAAACTTTCTGCACTACATAATAGTTGCGCCCACATTTTAAAAGAGAGAAAAAGCGGTGAAAAGGTGTGACTATTATGCAATGAAATCTGGTATATCCCACCATTGAAATTCTGAATTTTTGACTGAATCTTTTTTTAAATGACACCTGAATTTCCGCTTAGTCTCCATTTGCACACAAAGAAGGAATTGTCTTCTACAGTTCCCAACATTTTGAAATTCAGCGTGACATTAAGTAAGATGTGCATTCAGTTTAGAAATTGATGCCTTTTGGCTTGCATTAACAGCATTGAAAAGGGATGCATGCCAGACTGAAAGCCAAATCAAATATGAAAATTTCATAGTCATATGCTCCACACATCTGATGGCATATTCAGTAGAACGAAGCCAACCAGACACATACATGACCAGACAGGACCGTGGTATACTTACCCAGTTAACTTCCTGACTGGCCTTCCCAAAGCAATACTTTGAGGTTGTCAGAAGTTGACCTAGCTTTTTTTTTGTAGTGATAGATATATTTATTTATTTATTTATTTATTTATTTATTTATTATTCAGTTTTATATTCCGCTCCTCCCAGCAGGCTCGGGGCGGATCACAAAAAGTAGGTACACAGTAAAACAACGATACAGTAATAAACACATCATAAAACATATCATAAAAACATACAATAAAAACTCGGTACGTAACCATAGTAGAACGATCCACGATTCCTACTGAGCGAGACGGGCCCAGCGGCTTAAGGTTACCCAAATGCCAGTCTGAAGAGGGCCGTCTTACATTCTCTTCGGAAAGGGAGGAGTTCAGGGACCATTCGAATGTGGTCCGGGAGCGAGTTCCAGAGTGCTGGAGCCGCCGCAGAGAAAGCTCTCTGTCTTGTACTGGACAGGTGACAGGAGCGGGACGATGGTATAACCAGCAAATTTTGCTCTTCCGAGCGCAGTGATCTCGGGGGAACGTGCGGGGTAAGGCGGTCCCTCAGGTACACAGGCCCTAGACCGTGCAAGGCCTTAAAGGTTAAAACCAACACCTTGAAGGCAATCCGGTACTCAATAGGGAGCCAGTGCAGTTGCCGGAGGATTGGAGTAATGTGCTCCCTCACTGGTGCTCCCACCAGCAAGCGAGCCGCGGCATTCTGCACCAGCTTGAGTTTCCGGATTGTCGACAAAGGAAGGCCCTCTACGTGAGGGAGATACAGTAGTCCAGTCTCGAGATGACCGTCGCTTGGATCACCGTGGCCAGGTCGGCCCTGGACAGGTAGGGGGCCAGTCGCCTAGCCTGTCGTAGGTGGAAGAATGACATCCCGCTGACCATGGAGACCTGGGCCTCCATGGTCAGCGAGGAGTCCAATCTAACACCTAAGCTCTTAACCAAAGGTGACGGGCTGAGTTGCTCGCCATCCAGGGTAGGCAACCGGCACTCATCCAGCCCAGGTCGACTAGGCCACAAGATCTCCGTCTTCGACGGGTTCACCTTCAGCCGGCTGGCACGCAGCCATCCAGTCACGGCTTCGAGGCATTGATGGAAACAATCGGGTACGGTGTCCGGCCTGCCGTCCATTCTCAGCAGAAGCTGGGTGTCATCCGCATACTGATAACACTCCAGACCAAAGTCGCGGGCCAGCTGGGCCAGGGGGCGCATGTAAATGTTAAATAATAAGGGCGAGAGGATGGCCCCTGGGGGACCCCACAACAATGGGAGCCTCCCGGAGACCTCCTCTCCCCTCTCCACATGCTGTCCCCGATCCCGGAGAAAGGAGGCCACCCATTTAAGGGCAGTCCCCTGACTCCGGTCACAGCTAGGCGGTGGGCCAACAGTACATGATCTACGGTATCAAACGCTGCTGTCAGATCTAACAAAACAAGCAGGGCTGACCCACCCTGGTCCAGCTGGCGGCGAAGTTGGTCTGTAATGGCGACAAGCACGGTCTCCGTCCCATGCCCAATACGGAAGCCGGACTGGAAGGGATCAAGTCCAGCTGTGTCTTCTAAATACTGCTGCAGCTGATCCGCTGCTGCCCTCTCAATTACCTTGCCTAAAAAAGGCAAATTGGACACAGGCCGGTAATTGGAGGGAGCCGAAGGATCTAAATTCGGCTTCTTCAGCAGCGGTCTTACCATTGCCTCTTTCAAACCCCCTGTCCATCTCATTTCCATATTCCATATAGAAGCCTGTCCATCTCATTTCCATATTCCACCAGCATTCAAGGCTTCCCCACCTTCTGCCAGGTTTGTTTTTGGGACTATTTCTTTTTACAAAAGAGAAAACATGTGTTCAGGCATTTTTCTAATCTACGTAATAATGTGTGCATTTTCCCATTGAATATTCATTTTTAGTACTTTTCACATTTCAGTCCTGCACTTTTTTCATATGGATGCATGGTTTGTGATATTTTTTTTCTTTTCAATTCATCTTAAATATGTATTGAGATGGGTCAGCTATTAAATATAGTTAACTTTTCACAATACTTCTGTGCTTTAAAAATTGTACTGTTTCATATAAAACACCCTCAGACCATACTCCTGATTTTTTTTAGTAAATATCAGGCCAGTTCACATCATCTTTTCATGCAATAGCCACAAAAGAGTTCCAGAACTACTTGCTGGTTTTTGCAATTTTGTGCTTCCTCAGTGTCCCCCAAAACAACCCCTCACGAGGCTGAAAATTGGCCAAAATGAATCTTATGTCATTGGGCACGATCCAAAGCAAGTGGCTCCCACTTTCCCTGCAACTGCTCACCCTTGGCTTTAAAATAATGGTTACGTATTTATTTATCATATCAGGAGTGAACCAAACAGTTGTATTGTATTTAAAAACAAGCAAAACGAAACAAAGCCCACAAAGTTTGCAAACTTGGCATTCTATTAAATGTCCTTTGACCAGTAGCTGGCCACTTGGAGTGCCTCTGGTGTTGCTATAAGAAGGTCCTCCATTGTGTATGTGACAGGGCTCAGGTTGCATTCTAGTAGGTGGTCTGTGGTTTGCTCTTCTCCACACTCGCATGTCGTGGACTCCACTTTGTAGCCCCATTTCTTAAGGTTCGCTCTCGTGTTGCCAAAGCGCAGTCTGTTCAGCGCCTTCCAAGTCACCTAGTCTTCTGTGTGTCCAGGAGGGAGTCTCTCATCCGGTATCAGCCACTGATTGAGGTTCTGGGTTTTAGCCTGCCACTTTTGGACTCTCGCTTGCTGAGGTGTTCCAGCGAGTGTCTCTGTAGAGCTTAGAAAACTATTTCTTGATTTAAATCGTTGGCGTGCTGGCTGATATCCGAACAGGGGATGGACCGGAAATGTCATTGTCTTGGTCCTTTTACTATTGGTTGCTACTTCCTGGCGGACGTCAGGTGGTGTAATGCCAGCTAAACAGTGTAATTTCTCCAGTGGTGTAGGGTGCAGACACCCCGTGATAATGTGGCATGTCTCATTAAGAGCCACATCCATGGTGAGATGTGTTCCACACTGGGCATGCATAGTTATCAGCAGAGTAGCAAAGCGCAAGGGCAAATGTCTTCACTGTATCTGGTTGTGATCCCCAGGTTGTGCCAGTCAGCTTTCGCATGATATTGTTTCTAGCACCCACTTTTTGCTTTGTGTTCAAACAGTGCTTCTTGTAGATCAGGGAACAGTCCAGGATAACTCTCAGGTATCTGGGTGTGCTGCAATGCTCCAGTGGGATTACTTCCCAGCAGGGCCGTAGCCAGGATTTTGATTCGGGGGGTGAGTTTGGTTGGGGGGCTGAGACGGGGTGGAAGAGGGTCTACCCTAGTAAACCTTTTGTATTGTTATCCCAATAACACCATTAATGTGGGATATAATGAGCATGGTGATCAGATCATGATATGAATAAACATAACAGTTTAAATAATGTACCAGAAAGGCCTTTTGTGGACCACCCTGAGAATTTCAGGGGCTGAAGCCCCCTTAGCCCCCCGGCTACATGCCTGCTTCCCAGGTATTCCTCAAAGCTCAAGATGTTTGTGTGTTCTTAAGACGAAAAGCTCATGTTTAGATGGATTATTTCAGAGGCGACTGTTCCTTAGGATCATTCAGACACATTTGGGTTATTGGTATAAGCAACATAATACATATATTACATTGTTTGTACATGTTTCTGTAGAATTCCAACTATAAAAACTAAAGATTGTCAAGAAATCTAATGCTACACTAGCATTCCTAAGCCAACCACTAGAGGGAAATAGAGATCCACATATGTACACTAGCCATTCTAATGCTCATAATCATGTTTAAGGAAGTCAATTTTCTCTCTGATGTGTTTATTATTTCTTCTTTTTTAAACAACCTTTAGGTTATCAGTGCAGTTGCCTCTCTCAGTTCACAGGGCGAAACTGTGAGTCGGAGATCACAGCCTGCTTTCCAAATCCTTGTCGCAATGGTGGATCATGTGACCCCATTGGTAGCGCGTTCATCTGCAGTTGCAAGAGCGGGTTAACAGGAGTGACGTAAGTAAACTCTTACAACCTGTTGATGGGTGCCTCAGGTTCTTGCTGAGGTTGATCTACCTTGTACAAAGTGACCCGTTCAATCCCTAGCACTAGTCCATGGCATTTGAGACTTGAGAGAGTTCCACTGCTGAACACCTCTCACAGTCAGGAAGTTCTTTTAAGCAGAGGCTGGATGGCCATCTGTTGGGAGTGCTTTGAATGTGATTTTCCTGCTTCTTGGTAGGGGGTTGGACTGGATGGACAATGAGGTCTCTTCCAACTCTATGATTCTATGATTCTATCAAGCAGAAGAAATGTTAGAGAGCTGATACTTTGAGTTTGACCTTAGCTGTTTCAAGTAATCAGAGGCACTGGTCCTCAAGGAGAAATCACTGACCATTCAGCAGCTCGCTGTGATGAATGCACATGGCCTTTTGCAAATAAGTCACTCCAAATTGGATGCTGTTATTGATACAATTCCAATGGATGCACCCTGATGATCCTTGAAGAGGTGAAAACTACCAAATGTATTCTAGATCCTTGTCCTCCCAGGCCAGAGGGGGACTAGCAGAGTGGTTGAAGGTGGTGGTCAATGCCTCCTTGGAACAGGGCAGAGTTCCAACTTTCCTAAAGGAAGCAATTGTGAAACTTATACTAAAAAGCCATCCCCGTACCCCTCTATAATGGATAATTATCAGCCACTGTCCAACCTCCCCTTTCTGAGTAAGGTCTTGGAGTGTGTGATAGCCTCCCAACATTAGGGATTTCTGGATAATATGGATTATCTAGATCAGGGGTGCTCACACTTTTTCAGCATGCGAGCTACTCTTAAAGCAACCAAGTCCAAAAGATCTACCTGCCTCCACCGCCGCGGGCTCCCATGCGCTCCCGCCGCTGTGCGTGCTCCTGCTGCTGTTTTCCGCCCACGCAGCACTTCTTCCGCCTGCGGGGCATTGCAGGAAGGAGAAAGCAGTAAGCGGTGCATCCAGAGGGAGCGCTCCGCCCTGCCTGTCTCGCCGGCAATGGAGGCTGCACAGCTGCTTCTGGACGAGAGAGAGGCAGGGCGCTCCCTCCAGAGGCCCGGCCTCGTGCTTCCTTCTTCCTGCAATGCCCTGCAGGCGAAAGAAGCACCACAAGAGCGAAGCCAGCAGCAGGAGCGTGCATGCGCACAGTGTGTGCGCACGCATGGCAGGAGCACCCCATCCGGCTGGTGAGGCCCGAAGATCACCTGGAAGAGGGCCGAAGATCTACTAGTAGCTCCCCAGCTACCTAATGAGCACCCCTGATCTAGATCAATTTCAATCCGATTTCAGGCCTGGCTGTGAAACAGAGACAGTTTTGATCACCTTGGTGGATGTCCTATGAAGACAGGGGAAAGTCCAACCAAATTTCTTTCTTTGATTATATAGCAATGATCACATGGCACAATATTTTGGAAGTAGCACATTGCAAGTAATGTAGTCACATGTAGTAGCAATTCTCTGGATGTTCCGGCACTGCTCTATGGCCATCACCTATTGGATGTTGACTATAGAATTACATTGCAGGATGTAGAGATTTCTAAAAAAAAGTGTTATCTCGAATAATCGCTAGGCCTTCTTTCATGACTGGAGGAAGTTAATTGTAGAGTCACACTGGAGAATCTAGTGAAACCTATAGAGAATATTTTAAAATCAAATCCATAAAAGTCAAAACTGCAAATGTGGCAGGGTAACTGTTGTTGTTGTTGTTAATGCCCTGCTTTAAGGATTGAGATGCAAAGTAGCTCATATTTTATAAGCAGTATGGGGGTCGTACCGTATTTCTACAACAATGAAAACACTAAAAACATACTTTTAAAATTAACTGTTCCAAGCTCTGTGCAAAGCTGTTTGCTGAAATCACCCATCCACTTCCATTTCTCTTCCCTTCAGGTGTGAAGAAGATATCAACGAATGTGAGAAAGAGGAGTGTGAAAACGGCGGCTCTTGCGTGAATGTATTTGGCTCATTTTTGTGTAACTGCACCCCTGGATATGTTGGTCAGCATTGTGGGTTGAGACCAGTGGTTGTTCCT
This sequence comes from Anolis apletophallus, assembly GCA_030556195.1. Lineage (NCBI taxonomy): Eukaryota > Metazoa > Chordata > Lepidosauria > Squamata > Anolidae > Anolis > Anolis apletophallus. The sequence goes on from JARBWK010000004.1 coordinate 173,069,757, forward strand.
AACATACAAGCCGGGCATTCTTACGTGGGCAAGGAAGAGCTGATTGGCATTGCTGTCGTCCTTTTTATCATCTTTTTGCTAATCGTCCTCTTCATAGTTTTCCGTAAGAAAGTCTTTAGGAAAAACTACTCCCGGAACAACATCACTTTGGTCCAAGACCCAGCTACTGCCGCTCTTCTTCACAAAAGCAATGGGATTCAATTCAAGAACATGAGGAACAATTGTGATGGGCGCAATATCTACCAAGAGGTGGGACCACCTCAAGTGCCCGTGAGGCCGATGGCCTACACCCCTTGCTTCCAGAGTGATTCCAGGAACAATTTGGACAAGATAGTTGATGGACTTGGAGTGGAACATCAGGAGATGACAACATTTCATCCAGAATCTCCTCGGATCCTAACAGCAAGGCGAGGAGTTGTAGTGTGCAGTGTTGCCCCCAACCTACCAGCTGTATCTCCATGCCGTTCCGACTGTGACTCCATCAGAAAGAGCTGGGAAAATGGCACTGAAAGTGAGTAGTTCAGGCAAAGGTGAATGTGGTGTTTTAGCCTGTGTAGTGTTGTGGATAGACAGCTGAAGTAAGACTGGGAAGAATCAGGATCTCATCACATTGAGATGCTTAAGCTGGGGAACAATGGGGCCATCCATGAGACAGCAGAGAAACTGGTGCTAAGTACCCCACATCGCCCCCTTCACCATCAAATGGGAAAATGTCGCTGCCCAGCTTCTTCCCGTGCTGTCTCTGACTTAGCTAATGAGAACATGGGTAGCCATATTTATTCTCAAAGTTTCATTCTACTATAGTTTCAGGACGGAACCCTGCCAGAAGTAGTCCTGTGTCAAGTGATAAGTTCTTACGGGGTCCATCCTGGCTGCATCCTGGAAGCAACATACTGCTTTAACTGCTATGGCTAGATGCTGTAGAACCATGGGACTTGTAGTTGTAGGCCTTTTGCCATCTCTGCCAAAGAGTACTGGTAACCCACCAAACTACATCTTCCAGAATTCCATAGAATTGATCCATGGCAATTGAAGTTGCGTCCAACTGCCTTCAGTCTATATTTGTAGATGCATCCTCAGATTCAAATGTCAATTTAGCCATGAAGCTCATTAGATGACCTCATGATTGGTGATATTATTATATCCCACCTTTTCACCAGATAATTTATAACAGATTTCTAAAAATAGTTAAAATTGACAAAATACAGAAGTTTATAAGTGATTAAACTATCAAAAAATTAAATGAGTTCAAAACATAAGGCTTTTTTCCCCCTAAAAATGAGAAAAACAAATATAACAAAGCCCCCTTCTCCACAGCTGTATAAAATTCAGTTTGTCTGCTTTGAACTGGATTATATGGCAGTGTAGACTCAGATAATCTAGTTCAAAGTATATAATGTGGATCATCTACTTTGATATTCTGGATAATGTGGTAGTGTAGAAAGGCCCAAATACTAAGCACAGTGTGCAGATAAGCTAGACCTTCTGCAATCAGTTCTCAAAGGCCTGTTGTAACAGAAATGTCTTTACCTGTCGGTTTGTGGAAAGAAAGGGATGGGGCCAGTCTAAACTTTCCAAAGGAAGTTCCAGAACTTGGGAACAACCATTGAGAAGGTAATCTTCCATGTTTCCACTAGATTTACCAGTGTAGATTGTGGGACACTGAAAAATACCTCCCCAGCAAACCTCAAAACACAGTTAGGTTTATAAGGGAAAATACAGTATTTCAAAGAATTGCAAGGGCCATCCAATTTATCCCCTTGCCATGCAGGAATACACAAATCACTCCCAACAGATGACAAAGAACCTAGGCTGTCATCTTTCCTTCTTTAATAAACCTTACTGGGCTGCTGTGAGAATATGCATATATCAGAGAGGAGAATCATATAAACTATATTCACCTTTTTGGAGCAAACAAAAATAAATAAATTGATGTCGCTCTACCATTTTTGCATATATCCCACCATCCCTCCCAAGCAATCCAAGGTGTTGTTCACACCCTGTTCCTATTTTATCCTTACATAGCACTTTAGGACATGTTAACCTGAGAGGTTGTGTCTGATCCAAGGTCATATGTCATTTTTGATTTCTTTGTATATTTATGTTCTCGTCATTCTAAAGACGTGGATGTGGCCATTAAAACTGGATCATGTATTTCATGGTATATAGGAGGGTATGGTGCAGATAATCAAAGACTGACTGAAATAAATGACCCATAATGTAATGGAATATTGTAATACAATGTTCATGCCAATAAAAAATATGCATACACACGTAACAGTATAGCTAAAAGATTTAATTGAGTAATCATTTAAACTAACCTGTGATTTTGATGCTTTGAAAAAAGCAGATTGAGGGAGGGAAAGTGCCTCCTTCAAGCTAATCTGGCAATACGTTTTTAACACAAGCATTATAAAAACTGCAAGTGGAAAGCAGCATCTGAAAGCATCATTGTCAATCTTCTCCCACACTAGACACTGGGTGCATCTTTTGGGAAGGCTTGACTTTTTAAAAAAACCTTTTGGGAAACCAGAAATCTCCAAAGCCATTTGGAAGCATGACCTTTTTGGGGATTAATTGGCAATCGCACGATTTGGAATAATCCTAGCCTTTTTGTAAAGTATGATCTTCCTGAGAAGAGTTAAATACTCATTTGAGTGAATGTATTTTATCTATTGTATTATCTATTTATTGTATTTTAATCTTGTATGGTTTAGGTTGTTTTAATTTGTACTAGTAGCACTGAATTCTTGCTGTGAGCCGGTCTGAGTCCCTCTACGGAGGTGAGAAGGTCGGGATATAAACATTTTAGATAAATAAATAAATAATAAATCTTCTCCTTAGTGGTAAATATCCACTAGTATCCATGCAAGGCAAAATAGTCTCTGAACTGTTAGCAACAAAGATATGCCAATGCACAAAATACATAGCAGATGTTCAGAAGTGTTATTTCAGTTGCCCCAAAACAACTGCTATCCCATAAAATGCATTTGGGTTTAAATCATGCTCTCAAGAGATAAAAGCAAGTAGTCTTTGTTAAAAGTAACATGGTTGATTTACTTACAAACTTCATGTATTCAGGATACAAGTACACTTCTTATTGGTTGAGAGTTTAAACAGTATGTTCTCGAAAGCATTCCATTTCTGCTGACTTCTGAAATGGAGTCTGAGATCTGAATAGTCCCAGAACTGGTCACATGGTCTGTAGTCCCTCCCACAATGTAGGGTTAAGGAAGACTGCATACCAACACACACATACAATAAAGTAAGCAATCTGAATTGTATACATAAGAAATAACTAGTATAGGAGTCCTGTAGAAAGTTGCTATTTCCAACAGCATCTAAACCAGGGGTCGGGAACCTTTTTGAGTCAGAGCCATGAAAGCAAAATATTTGGAAGCCATATAATATATATAATGTATTTTAAGACTGAATTCAACTAAATGTGAGTCTATACGTACATACTATGAGAAAAGGATTTCCCCCGGCAGAATGACGGGACAGAGACCGCCGCCATCCTACTCCTGCTGTTGTTGCAGCATGGGGAACGGGATTTTAATTAGGGTTTTATATTAGTTTTTACTGTGTTTTATGTTTGTTGCTATGTTTTATTGCTATTTTAATTCTGTAAACCGCTCTGGGCTCCAGAGAGAGCGGTACAATAAGTGTAACTAATAAATAAATAAATAAATAAATAAATAAATAAAAGGCATGCTCAGGACTCTGGGAAGGAAGAAAAGACGGAATGAAGGGGGAAAGAAAGAAAGAAGAAATAAAAGAGTAAGGGGGAGAGGAAGAAAGAAAAGAAAAAATGAACTATAGAAAAGGAAGAAAAGAAAAGCAGGAGAGAGACAAGGAGGGGAAAAGAAAGAAGGAAATGGGAAGGGAGGAAAGGAAAGGGTGGGGAAAAGAAAGGAAGGGGAGTGAGAAAAAAGTAAAATAATGAATGGAAAATAAGAAAAGAAAGAAGGAGAGAGAGAGGGGAAGTGAAAAAAAGGAAGTAGAAGGAAAGGAAGACTTGGAGGGAAAGAATAGAAGAGGAAGGAAGAGGAAAGGAGAATGGAGGAAAGAAGGAGCAGGAAAGGGTGAAGGTAGAGAAAGGAAGGAAGAGGGAGAAATGGAGGAAAGAAGGAAGGGGAGAGAGGGAGGGCAAAGGAAGGAGAGAAGGAAAGGATGAAGGGGAGAAAGGAAGGAAGGAAGAGGAAGGAAGAGGGAGAATGGAGGAAAGAAGGAAGGGGAGAGAGGGAGGGAAAAGGAAGGAGAGAAGGAAAGGGGAAGGGGGAAAAGAAAGGAAGGAAGAGGGAGAATGGAGAATGTGTCACTCCTCCCCACTGCATGCTGGGAAACCGAGGCCCAGGCTGCTCTGGGGAGCCAGATGCAATCATGAAAAGAGCCACATCTGGCTCCTGAGCCATAGGTTCCTGACCCCTGATCTAAATTATAAAATTAATGCAGTTTGACACCACTTTCACTGCCATGGCTTGGTGAGATGGAATTCTGGGAATTGTAGTTGGTGAGCCACTTGCACTCCTTGGAACAAAAGACTAAAGAACTTGTAAAACCCACGATTCCGTAGCACTGGGTCATTCTTTTTAGTTTTCCAACTTAGTTTCTCACTATGCCACAAAAGAAAGGCTTGAAGTGAGAATGTAAGAGAGGAAAAGAGAGGATATTGGGGAAAAGAGAGCAACATTTCAAGCATTTGGGAGCAGAATCGTTTTCAATCTTGAATTTGCCTCCTTGCCCTAAAGAAACACTTTACAAGACACTGCAGCTACCCATATATTAGTTTGTTTGATGTGGATAGACATACTATATATACTCAGGTATAATTCTACAAATTTTAGTCAAAGAAATAATTTTTAAAAACCTGGGTTAACTTATCAATAGGTCAGTATAAGTATTGTATGTTAACTCTTATCCACAATGGAAGCATTCCATTCTTTAAATAGAATGGAGAAAGGAGAAAGTGTAGTCCACCCTGGAAGAATGTAAAAGATGCACCAATCGCTTTGGCCCTCTCCACTATGGCGTTGCTTCTGACCTTTTTGAATGCCTGGGTGGCAAAATGGCAGTGGTAGACAGATAGGTTGGCCTTTGAATCAGCCGTGGTGCTTTCTCCTCTCCACAAAATGACCCTCAGCATATCCACAGGTCATACCAAAATCTATAATTTTAGCTCCAAAACTTACCCATGACTTATACATGAGTGCATGCAGTAGGTGCAGTACATGTGGACAACTAGACATAAATCCTATTGTCATTACCAACAAGAGTAGTGTCATTGAATCAATTAGATTTATCTAATTCAATTAGATTCTCCCAATAGCTCTATCTAGATTCCAACAACGCATATATATCAGCACTGTTGACCAGCTTCCTTGTAATGATAATCACCTGCTGCCATTCTCTCATTTTTAGACTGGTTATATAGCATGAATGATGGGCCTGTTGATCTCTGATATGACAGACAATTGTTTCACTCTTTGCAGGGTTTTTTTGTGAGGGGGGATACTTTCTGTCAGATCTCTACTGCCTCACCAAACTACAAACCAAAGGATTACATAGGATGTATCAATGGCAATTAAAGTGGGATTATAGTACTATAACTGTACAGTATAAAAAGACCCCTGGTGTATTGAATTAATGTTCTATGAAAAATGGGCGCTCTCTATCACATATCTTTAGGGTTCAAGACAAAGATCTATGTTTCTACTCTACTGATGGGCTTTTGTTTTATTATTATTATTGCATGCATAGGCAAAGGAGTTGATGACATTGAAGAGGTGACCTGTTTTTCAGGAAGCAATAAAGGCAGCAACTCTGAAGTACAGTCACTCAGCTCTTACCAATCGGACTCTGGTGATGATAATGGTAAGCATATTACTATCTTATGTCTTCTTCTGCCACAGCAAAGTTTTTTTGTGCTAGAGCAGTGGTTCTCAACCTGTGGGTCCCCAGGTGTTTTGACCTACATTTCCCAGAAATCCCAGCCAGTTTACCAGCTATTAGGATTTCTGGGAGTTGAAGGCCAAAACATCTATTTGGGGACCCACAGGTTGAGAACCACTGTGCTAGAGACACCTGAAATATTGACTGTTTTGGATGTTGAGAACAGTATTATCCATTATTGATAGCTGTGAGTGTAATCCAATATAAATGATGGTTTAAATTGTAACCCATACCTGTTATTTTTAAGATTTGTTGTACTGAAGACAGCTATTATGGTTTCTTTATTTTTAACAGACCATTGTATTTTCTTACTATAATGAGGGAAGATACTTAAGAGCTTTTACAGGGTTAAATTTCCAAGAGAAGGTTCAGAAGATCCACAAAGGACTGCCTTGCAATATCTATTCTTGAAAGTTCAATATGTCAGAGAGTCAATGCCAAAACAAGTAAATACTTAAATCACATTTGTTGCTGGTTAATCTCATTAATACACTATATTGTCCTTTTCTCTTATGATCTTACTCCCATCCAAGCAGTAAATCTGAAGCAGAGTACAGATAGATTTCCTGGGATTAGGTGCCCGGGACTCCCACAAAAGTGAAACAACCTCAAATATCTCTTGTTTCTCCCCACCCACCCAAACTGTATTTAACACACAGAAAGTAAAATCCATGGATTCAACCCACAATGAATGCCTTCAAGGCAACAGGGTTCCTTCATAAGACAGATGTGGGCAACTGGTGGAGCTTGCCACTGCTGTTGCACTATATCATTTTAAATAGAGACTTTGTGGTGCATTCACAGTCTTTCTTAGTGTTGCAAGGCTTACGCTCCCTATTAAAAATGGCAAAGGGCAGCAGCAAAAGCATAAGCAACTAATGCATGATAAGTTAAAGCCACAAATCTGATTGACTAGCTTTCTTTTCAGCATGGAAGTTCCCACGCAAATCTAGAAAATCACTATACAAGGCAGGCATTGTAAAAGGTCAGCTTTCCAGCAATATCACATTCCTAAATTCTGTAATCCCATATGAGGGATGGAAAGTTTTTCAGCATTTCTGTGCCTGTGGTCTCCCCATCCTCTTCTGCTCCTTTCCACTTCCCACCCCGCCTCCCATTCCATTGGCAGATGCTGGCCGACTCCTGAGGAAAGAGAGAGAAGACTACATCATCCAGCAGCCTTCTGTTCTGTTTCTCACTCTTTTTCCCCTCAAGTCAGTCAGTGTCTGTCAATTAGATCGGAGGCAAAAGGGCAGGAGGCTGGGTGGGAGGTGGGAAGGAATGGAGGAGGACTGGAGAAGCTATGTTACCCAGCAGGCTTCAGGGTGACTTCCACAGTGGTCCTGGTTTCATAACCTTATTAATTGTTCCTGCTTGCACCCTGATTGAGAACTGGACAAATCTTCTTTAGCTGATGTGGCTGCTGGCTATTAAGTTCGGCTGAGGATGGATACAATAAACCTGCAGTCTTAATGAATATGGAATGGTTACAGATACTCACAGTAGTTGCAAACACATAACTGCAATATTGAATGTCAGCCATTATGTGTGGTGTGTTACTTTGTGGTGAAAGCGTGCCATAGTGATGTTTCCTGTGTGAACTACAATAACAACTGGTAAAGTCATTAAGGATAATTTCACTTCCCATCTTTGCTTATCAAAGGGTCATTTTGGAGATCTGGAAAGGGTTTTGGAGTTTTGTATTTTTATGTATGTGTATATTTTAAGTAAATGTAAGAAAAAATACATGAATAATGTGTTGCTTCTTGGTTTGGTTATTGTAAACATACAAGTTATTCACTTACCCTAAGGTGGAATGTTCTGGGCAAAATTTGTTCAGAGGGGGGCTTGAGGCGGTATGATTTCCCCAAGATCATCTAATGAGTTCCCAAGTCTTAAGCATGGATTTGAGTCTCCTGAAGTCCTGGTACACATCTATGCAGACCACTTAAAGCTAGAAACTCCCAAATTAGCTCTGTGGTGGCCAAATTATGCATAGAGGGGATTCAGGCAACATAGTATTGACCCACATTAACTAAAGTTATGGGTTGCTCCAAATTTTGTCCCAGAATTTGGAGCAAGCCACCACAGTTGGGCTGGTCGGAGTTGAAACTACCTGTGTTTACATGGCCGCCCTGTGTTCTCCGAGCTGAGGCAGCCAGAGGACATGGTATGGTACTTATCACCCCCTCCCGTTCTCCTTGTCAGAGTGATTTCTGAGCATGACATATCTTCCATCATCTGGATACGCAATGGGATGATCTGGGAAGGTAGGAGTGTGAAGGGTGATGACCACTGGGTGACCCTAGTCAGGTCACACTTTCACAGCCTCAGAGGAAGACAATGACAAACCCCTCCTGAACAAATCTTGCCAAGAAAACCCCATGATAGCATTTTCTTAGGCTTGCCATTGGTCAGAAATGACTTGAAGGCACACCACTACTAGCTGATGCAATAATTTAGTTATAGTCAATAAACATATTGTGGTTGTTTTCAAATGAAAGCTTTTTGAATCAAGGCTGCAGAAGTAGATAGTATACAAGAGTAAAAGCATTGCTACCACTGGGTGGGGCGGGGGAGGATTTATACCAAAGGACTTCCAAAACATTTCGTATCTTTACGATTGCCTAAAAGATCATGGTTGCATCGAAGATAGCAGCTTACCTCCAGGGGCCTTTAAGCAAGAATTAATTAAAGATTAGTGTCAGGTAGACCAGATCCCAGTCTGGTTAATTGAATGTGCTGGACAATCCTGGCTGAATTTATGAACTGATATTCATCGCCACATACGAGCTCTCTGGAAGTGCTGCTTTTAAATGTATCTCTAGCCGCTGTTCTGTTATAGGCATGAGATTATCTGAAATTGAAATGTCCTTCAAGTCGCTGCATAATTCATGAATGCTGTAGGCCATCATCTCTATTCAACCTCCCCCCCCCCAAACAAGTCTTGTCTGTGAGGATTTAATATTGGTAACCTTACAACGCTGTGTGTCATAAATACTAATACGAAGCTGTCCTTCCCTTTATTTCTGCTTTCCTTTTCCCACAAGCTTCCATAGTGACTGTCATACAGCTTGTCAACAATGTAGTTGACAATATAGAAAATGAAGGTATTTAATCTTTTAACTTATTTATCCTGCACTCCCACCTTTTTATTATTTAATCTTGATGTTCTTGTTGAAAAACCATAGCAGAACCTCATTAACTTGCATTGTGACTAGTCTGGCCAGAGCAAACGACTTCAAATTGCAGGCAAACAAGAGAGGACAAAGATACACGAGGAAGTCCAAGAAAGAATATATCCCGATAGATAGATATTGTTGTGATTTGGCTTATCCATTTCAAGCCCAAAGGGTTTGGAGTTTGTTTTTTCATAACTCAAAATGAAATTCCTTGTGCAGTGAAATTAGTCTGTCAGGACGGGTCCCCAAGGAAAAAGCAAGCAATGCACCACTTCATTTATCCAATGCATTTTGCCTCCCAGGAACAAAATCCAGACTCTAGGTCCAACTAGAGTAAGCACATTAAATCCACAGCAATCGTATAAGTTGGCTTTTACTGCAGGTTCGACTCAATCAATAGATTTATTGGGGCTAATTACTGAAATTCAGCTAAAGAAATACCTAATAAATAATGGACACATAAGGAGAAAGCTGGCAAGTCTATTTAGTGGTTTATCTGCTTTGCTGTGGAACCAACTTAGCAATCCACATGTGGTGCATTTTGTGGCTTTTGTACATTCTCTCAATAGGGAGCCTAATGGAAGATTTCAAGGCAGGTGTATGCATTGTGGCGTGAGCTTTTATGAGCCAGAGCCCTTCTTGTCAATGGCATTTTGCAAGTAATTCTTTATGTGCTGTAAACCGCCCTGAGCTTCGGATAGGGCGGTCTACCAAGCTGAAATAATAAATAAATAAATAACATCTTGTCAACTCTCTACAATTGGCAGAGACTCCGCCTTTGATGCAGCAGTGAGATTGAATTCAAGAGTAGAGTCATTTCTGTTTTCTCCGAATTCAAATCCACGGTGTCTTTTAAGTGCTGAAAATCTCTTCCATGTTACATGAGTTCTAACAGTAATTTTTCATTAATTCAATCAAGAACTAATGTAGTAGTTGCTGGGGGGGGGGGGATGCTTTGCTAACACTGTCATCTGGAGGGCTAAGTCTTTGTATCACCAAATCCTTTTAAGGGTGCATCTACAGTGTTGAATTAATGCATTGTGACACCACTTGAACTGCAATGGTTATGGCAGTTGTGATTTTATGAGGCTCTTCCTCTTCTCTACCAAAGAGTGCTGATGAAGTTTCAATCCAGGATTCAAACTGCATTAACTTTACAGTGTAGTTGCACCCTAAGACCGTACTAAGAAAGCCTTGATAAAAGCATACTAAATTAAAACTGCCTTCTTCTCAGCTTTGTTTTGGGAAAAGTCCAGCTAGACAGAAAAGCAATGAACAATGACTTCTAATAAATCACTATTAATAAGGGCAGTTAAATACCATTGTCCCCTCATTTCTTCTGCTCTCATTACCACATAACAGCCTCTCTCTCTCTCTCAACTTGTCCACCAATGTGTTTTGGACTAAAACACCATCAGCTCCCATCTCTCATGACCAATGGTTTGGGGAAATTACCAGAGCCCAAAACATATGGAAGGACCCAGGTGGCAGATACATGTCAAAGTAAAAGAAGATCTGGGCTTAGGTGGCCTGATGTTCTAACTTTGGAAGAGACAATATCATAACTGGTTTGGGCAAATCATAGCACAATTTACTTTCTCTTTGTTTATCCCCCTTCTGAAACATTAAATCCAGCAGTGTCCTTAATTTAACATGTTGGTGGGAGGAAAAGTCAAACTGGGATGTAATGTCCTCCTTCCACAGATTCAAGCCAGGATTTTTTTTTTTGAGAACCAACAAATCATTATTGCCACCAAAATCAATTTCAACTGGGTATGCCTTGGGCCTGATGTGAAATCTCCTGTTTGGGAACTTCTGTTAGGGAAGTCCCATTAAACTATTGGGAAACCTTTACGATTTTGGAGATAAGCCACCTTGCTTCAACATAGGAAATGGTAGTCACTTTGAACTTTGGGCCAGGTATGTTAGCAGGTTAATGAGGTTCTACTGTGTAAAGCAAAATAATTGCACAATAAACCCATACTAAGGCATGCTACAGTATGACCACAACGAGTGGCATGTGGACATAAAACCAGGGACACAAGAAAGGCCTTTGTGTCCCAACAACATAATGCTTGGAGTCTGTTGGGTTTCTGTTCTGTTTTTGGTTTTGGTTTGTAAATAGTCAGGGCCGGTTCAGACAGTGCTACCTGAGCTGCAACCACTGATTATAGAAAAGGAGATAAAAAGAGCCATGTTGGATCAGACTCAAGCCCTCTCAAGATCAGCGTTATCTTCACTCTTCACTATGGAAATTTCTCCAGCAGGATATGAATGCAAATGTACCCTGGATCTCAGATTCCCCAGTATCCAATATATAGAGACATTCTCAGAAACTAAAACTATAATGCCCATATACATGTGGGATACATTTTCAGACTTTGCATGGACTTGTGAAACAATATAGCAAACCCTACTGAAATGAAAGTCTTCTGACCCAGGAATACTCTAGAGTTGCTTAGAAAGGATATGTTTTGATCGGCATGAATAAATGAAGCCACGAATATCAGCCTTATAGATATGTAGTACAATATAATACTAATAATAATACAATATAAGAATTATATATTTTATATTTATTTATTTGTTCAGGCTTCTATGCCGCCGACTCCCGGGGGCTTGCGGCGGCTCACAGGAGCCCAAGGCAACAATAAAACAGCGATAAAAACAGCAAAAGCAATTTACATGTAATATTATTAATATTATTACAGTATAGTGGTATAGTACAATATATTAATATATAATACTAATATTGTGCTGTGCTAATAATATAATATATTGTATACACATATAATATTGATACTAATATTATAATGTAATACAATATAATACTAACAATAATACAATATAAAATTATATATTTTATATTACATGTAATATTACTAATAATATTATAGTATAGTGGTATTGTACAATATGGGAATGTATGGTACTAATATTGTGCTGTGCTAATAACATAATATATTGTATGCACATATAATATTGATAATATTATAATGTAATACAATATAATTCTAATAATAATACAATATAAAATTACAAACAATATTACAGTATAGTGGTATAGTACATTATGGGAATGTATGGTACTAATATTGTGCTATGCTAATAATATATTGTATTTACATATAACTTGCAAGCCTCTCTGAGTCCCCTTCGGGGTGAGAAGGGCAGCATATAAATGTCGTAAATAAATAATAAATAAATAAATATGGAAGTCATAATGTATAGCTAATCCACTTAGTAATTATGAATAACTCAATAATTTTAAAAGCTATCCAAGGTGACAGTCAACATGTCATTTTGGAACACTGAATTCCACAATTGAACTGAAATACCAAGTCAAAATATTCATTTTGACTGGAGCATTTGCTGAACTGAGGAACACCAGCATCTCAGTTCCAGTGTCCCATGTTTCAGTTCTGCTCTCTCACTTAATCAGAATCCAGTGAAAAACTGAACAAAGAAAAAACAAGTCCTGATACCAAGACATAATTGAAACCAACCAGAAGATGCTGAAAGCTAGATAATACAGGTTGAATATCCCTTATCCAAAAATCTTGGGACCAGAAGTGTTTCAGATTTTGGAATATCTGCACTTGCACAAAAATGCATAATGAGATATTTTGAAGATGGGACCCAAGTCTAAACACATAATTCATCTATGTTCCATATATACTTTTCACACACAGCATATAGGCAATTCTATACAATATTTTAATGCATTTGTCCATGAAACAGAGTTTATATACATCGAACTCTCAGAAAGCAAATGTTCCACTGTCTCAGCCAGCTATGTGGACCATTTTGGAGTATTTTCGATCTCGAAACTTCAGATAAAGGATGTTCAACCTGCAATAACTAGTTTGCACTAGGTCTGGTCTCCCTGCTTATTGCCAATCGTCTTATCATTGGTATTCCAGAAAAGAGAAATTCTCCTGCAATCTGATTTGTACATAAAAACATACTTCTATTACAAGAAAAAGTAAGCTTTTAGGTTCCATAATTCAGAATAAGACAGGTCACAATTCCCAAGTAATAAAACAAGAGAAAATATATTGGATCTGTTCAGGAGTTACATTTCCCCAATCAGAGAATATGTAGGAGGACAGCCAGATTTCCCATCTGTACCACCAATAGCAGCTCAATGGGCAGACATTACGAAATGATAGTGCTTATTTCCGTTTTGGCTGAAGAAGCTAGGTAGTATAGCATCCATTCTGCATGCTTGTTGTTTTTCTGGCCAATTAGCCATCCTAGTTCCCAATGTGGAAAGTGATATCTTTAGCTAGGAGTGGACTCTGTGGTGCTTGCTTCCAGTGGCCCAATTGACTGCCTTTCTATTCTGTTCTGTTCAGGTTGTTATACCGTGCCCCTCACCGTGGTATCTGAGCGTACTTGGGCCCAGATTTGTTTGAACCGGCCCTGAAAATGGTAGACTCTTAATTTTTTTCTGTTTCTCACTGAGCAAAAGAGAAATAAACCATTCATCACCTTAAAAAAAAACCTGTATAGAATTCTAAACATGTATGCTTGAGCCAGTTTTGCATGTTTGATCCAAATAGTTAAAATAATGTATTCTTCCAATTGATGCAAAGATGATGTTTCTACTTATGGCTATATAAGTCTGATTAGAAAAAGCAGATTAAATTTTAACCCTAAACTGAAGCATGGCTTTAAAACTATGTGTACTAATACTTTGTCAGGTGTGTTTTTAGAAGTATATGCCATATTGTTAGAATTTCTGCAAAGCACCTGTTTAACCCAGTATTGATTTCAGACTTGGGAATTTCCAGTGTTGCTTTTTTCACTTTGTATTTAACAGTGACTGGTATGGACCAAGGACAGAACTACAACAGAGGTGACTTATCTGTCTGCTTGAAGGCTAAATATTTAACATGAGACTAATACGTTGAATTTGGTCTCTATCTTCTGGGTCATGATGCATGTCAGAGCATGAACAGCGCATACTGTGGTTTTCTTTCAGGGTTTTGCTGGTTCTTTTTCATCTCAGTATCAGTTATTTTTTGTTGGCTGTATTTTTAAACATTCCTTCCCCAGACCAAGATCTTGAAAATAAAAACGGCAGTGAGAGCATGTTGACTTTCATTAATGTGTGCATATATTGAAGCACTTTTCTAACTGACAGGTGGATTTTCGCATCTCCCATGAGCGGAGCCTTGTGTTTGAGTCTATCATTTTAATTTCTCAGACTTTACTTTCTTTACTTCGAAGTGGTTGTATTCTGATGAATGTTATCATGACATCGGGTTGCTTCTTTTCATCTCAGCCAAAGCATGGTTGGCCAATTGTTGTTTTTAAAGAAACGCCTATGATGCATGTCTTTTATTTGCATATGCAGCCTCATTATGCCGAGGCCCAAAGTGGTTTGTTTTCAACCAGATGCATGCCATAGCTGTAGGCCAGTATTCTCTGACCCTTCCCCAATCATGGTGGATTTGTTTTTCTTCTGCAGCTTATCACTGGGACACTTCTGATTGGATGCCAAGCACTCGATTATCTGACATTGAGGAGGTGCCCAATTACGAGACCACAGATGGCAGCTCAGCACATCATGGGAGCACAAGAGAGCTGGAAACGGATTATTACCTTGGTGGCTATGATATCGACAGTGACTACCCTCCTCCACAAGAGGAAGAGTTTCTGCACCAAGACCAGTTACCACCTCCTCTCCCAGAGGACTACCCAGACCAATATGAAGTCCTTCCTACATCACAGCCAGTCTCCATGGCCAGCACACTTAGCCCGGATTGTCGGCGACGGCCGCAATTTCACCCGAGCCAGTACCTCCCTCCACATCAGTTCCCCAATGAGATGGACAATGGCGGTTCTCAGACTGGGAATGAATTTAGTACTTTTGGTGTGGGCCCAGGTCCAAATGCAGGAACCATTAGTGGGGCAAAGAAGCCCTTATCTTTACACAATTCACTTGATGCATCCTCGTCCGATGTTTCGGCGAGCTGTGGCTTTGATGACTCTGAGGTGGCTATCAGTGACTATGAAAGCATTGAAGAGCTCCGCCTGGATCATCATCACATTCACATTCCTTTTGTGGAGACCCATCAGCAGACTCAAGTGTGAAGAAGCTGTTTTAGTTGCTGTTGTTGTTGTTGCCGTTGTTTGGTCTCATTCATAGCATAACTGTTAAGAAGAATGTCTTTCTCCCTAAGAAACTAGATCCCAATAAGGGGCAAGGTGGAAAGCTAGCATAACCCATTTTTAACTACTGTACACAAATACTGTTCAAAGAGCAAATGATTGCCTCAGAATATTGGTTAACATTCCTATTCAGGTGGACCCACTGAACCAATTGCTGATTGCTAAGTTTACACTTACGTCAGTCCCATTGATTCATTGTGTCTATCTGGCTGAGACTAGCAGTTGCATTTCCCGATGTATACTGTTTGCTGATGGTAGAGAGAAGCAATCATTTGGTGATGGACAGTTTTATTCCTCCCTATTTTTGTGGAGTATTTTTACTATTAAAAGTGTTACATGGCTAAAATACTTGCAGAACAAAAGTTTTTTTTGTTTTTTTTAAAAAATCAAATTCCTCCTGTATCTCAGCATAGTTTTTTTAACCCATTAATGGGCAAGATTAAATTAGCTGCTAAAGCTACAGTGGTGTTGAAGTCCTTTCCAAACAAGTTATTAGCAAAATTACTTATCTATGAAAAGATCACTTTCTTTAGTGTTCTATACAATACATACGTAATTATGGTGTGTGTGTGTGTGTGTGTGTGTGTGTGTGTGTCTGAGACTGCAACCCTTTCCGCGGAAGACAAGAGTATTGGCAAATACTTTGGTACAATGTTGAGTAAAACAGTATTTTGCTTTGTGCCTATCCCCATTTCCTCTTATTCAGCAGCATTTTTCATTGATGTGAAAAAATGCTGTAAAAATCAGAAATTGTTGTGTGGCCTCTTGCACTGTTTGCTTTTGTGCCACAAACAACTGAAATAGCCAATTTTGCTACCTTTCTAAGTTTTCTTTTTCTTCCTGGATATTAAGGGGTTTGCTTTGAGCACTGTTCAATTTAAAAGAGTGGCAGAAGAAGTACCCATCCTTCCCCAAGTGCACTCAGCCATCCAGAAATCATACTGAATAAGTAAATTGTTACTCTTGGAGAATAGTCATGGATGAATGGATGCTCTAACAGGTTTTTCAGGCCTTTCCTTATCCTGATTCCTGTCATGACAATGTTAATGGGTGTTTCCAGTGCATGCTTTCCAAGAAGTCAGAGGTGTTGGTGAGGATGCAAGAATTATACTTTAAAGTCTCTGTCTCGTTAAGCTAACCAGCAACCAATTATTTTTGGAGTAGAAAATATTTCTTCATTCAGATGGCAATACAACAAACAAAATGGAAGTTTAAAAAACAAACAAGTAAGCAGTATCACTCCATGTAACACTTTTAATAGCAAAGGGACTCGGAAATCCACATCCTAAACGTGGTAATTCACTATTTCATGGCCCCCTTTTGCATCCTGTAAGAGAACAATTGCTAGTGTTTGTGATGCAACAAATGATTTGATTAAAATCTTGAGATTTGTCTTAAAAATGGGTCTGAGCCAAGACAATAAATTGTCCACATACATTTTCTGCTTATACTTCCAAGGTTAAAGTAATTAGCCTTTTGTTCTCTCTCCGCATTGCCCCGAGTGCCATAGGAATCCATTTATGATGTGTTTTATGAGATGTTTCTCAAGCTCTCCTCAGCCTCCTGATATTTTCTGGGCAGTGAGGACCCAGAACATGATACTTGAACTTTGCATCTCCCAGTTGCGAATAAACTAAAGAATATTTTTTTCTTCCAGATTCAAAGTTGTTCTTCCAAGCAAGTTGCAATCAGGGTTGGTTGAAAGTGTGCTTTCAGTCTCAAAATTACTTGTTGAGGTTTCTAGCTTATTGATAGATAGGCACCATTAATAATGTAGAGCATATTTTGTACTTCAGTTCCCAGTAATCCCAGCCAGTTTACCAGCTGTTAAGGATTGTGGGAGCTGAAGTCCAAAACATATGGAAGAGCACAGTTTGAGAAACTGCTGTAGAGCAGTGGTTCCCAACTTTTGGTCTACTAGGTGTTTTGGACTTCAGCTCCCCAAATTCCTGACATTTGACCAAGCTAGTTGTGGCTTATGGCTGTTGGTTCCAAACACCTGGAGGACCAAAGGTTGGGTGCCACTGCTGTAGATGGATGGGTGGATGAGTTGCTATGTGATAGTTAAAAGACCAGTGAACATTTGTTCCAAATTTTCAAGCTCATTACTACAGTAGAGAATGAGCTAACTTGAAGTATCCAACAGGACACTGAACTCTGAACCATTGTTTAGTTGAACTATTGAGCTTGATTTTTTTTTTCTATCTCCCACTAAGTAATTATAAAATAATCCTTTCCGGCTTTCACTTACAAAAAGTATCTTCGGCTAATGCTTCTCTGGAACACTTAATATCTAGGATTATTTTTTATTTTAATTTGTATTTGTACTGATACATATCACTATGAAGGGAATAATCTGGAACACTTAATGCAAGTAGCTGAACATTGTTGTTTCCTATAGTTGGTGGATTATTACCTCCTCCTTTTATACTAGTCTTCCACAGAGAAATCTGGACACACACACACACACCCCAACACACACACACATACACACACTTAAACCAAGCAATCTAGTGGGCACTTTGGATAGGGGTCATCTTTTCTTTTCCCATCCTTCTGTTAATCCATATGCTCCTAGGATACTTACAGTTTGGGATCCTTCCAATTGTTATCAGAACCTATGCAGTCAATCTCCCAATTTTCTGCCCCACTCTTTTATTTTTACCAGCAGCTGGCTGCTCACTTATTATGCCCCCTGCTCCCCCATGAGGCCATTGATTGGACTCCTCCTATTCATTAGTTAGGCTCATCATTACTCCATCATTTTTGCTTTTAGGCTCTTTTCAGCATCTAGTAATATATGCTAGCTGTTCTCTTCTAAGGCAATTTCATTACTCTTGCTAAAAGCACTGGCCATCATGAAGAAGATAGTAGGCATCTTCGGATTAGCACAATGAAGAATGGACTCATATTCTCTGCTCACCTTGCCTTCCAGCTATAAAGAACACAAACTTTCCCACTTTTTCAGAAAATTATAAATTCATATCTTATCAACGTTTTGAAGGTTGCTGGTGTCAGCAAACACTTACTGAGAGCAACCTCCAGTGAAATCTAGTTCTAAATTTGGTTGGAACTTGATTGCACTGGAACCATTGGGTTTTCAGAAGGCCTTAATTCATAGCCATTTTATTCCCAGCAGATGAGATAGACTTCTAAAGTGAAACATTTTAGAGATTGCAGATCACATTTCTACATCTTCATACATTTTTGTGTATTCACATAAAAGTCCCCTGACTCTAGTCTTTTGGGACATCTTGGGGAAGACCACATGACACCTCTTTTCCTGATTTGGTCTTATCTACATGGAAGGAATTAGGTTTTTAAAAAACAAGTAAATGGCATTTCTCAAAAAGGGAGGCGCCACCCACACTTTAGAAAAAGAAAGGTTTTCTTACCCTCAGAACTAGTTCAGATTATCTCACTCTGCATCTGGAAAGGATCTAATGTCCATAACCTTTTCAGTCCAAACCAAATCTAATTCTTCTTGAGACTGGCAATACAGTCAGCCCTCTACATCGGCTGGGCATTTTACCTTTGCAAACAGGAATATATATATAAAATTGAGGGAGCATTTCTCTAGGCATTTGTAGATCCTGCAGCGTAACTCAATTGTTAACTTTAGCCAGAGGTTAACCATAGAATTGTACTGGAGCATTAGAGATTCCTCAAGAGATTATGTCTCCAGGGACCTCATCACATGGGGCTAAATAGCCCCGTTTTGCTGCTTTTGGACAGGTACTGGACAGGGATTGCCAGGCATCATTAGACAACTCTCAGCAGGTCCCACCCACATCTCTCCTGAAGTGGAGGGGAAGCATGAGAAGGTGATTCCTCCACCACAAGGAGGAAAGTGTTTTTCAGGTAGCCCCCATATGATGGGATCATTTTTCAGCAGAAGTTGACCATAGAGTCACACTAGAAGATATAAGGTATTATTTGCACCAAAAACATTTTAAATCCATGAATAATCAGATCAATAAAAGTCAAATCAGCAATGTGGAGAGCCAACAGTGCTACCGCAAGTGCCAGGTTGAAGCCTGCATGACATAATGATCTTCTCCCAAAATCAGCATCACTTCACACTAAAAATATTCTTGTCAGTTCCCAAGATCCTTGCATTGCATATTTAAAAATCCTTCTTTTTACAGATCCAATCCTTCCTCGGTTACTTAAGACTTGGGTAAAGTTAGCTCCTCAAATCTTTGTTCAACTTGTGCTCACGATAACCGTCAATCTGGCAATGCAACTTTAATCCTCTGTGGTAGAGTAAAAAAAAGTCTCAGCAGATACCTTAGATGTTTTGTGTGCCCATTTAATGTTCCCCTGACTCTAGAGAGTCAAAGCCTATTTGGAGACTTACCTGCTTATTTCCTTTCTTGACTTGGTCAAAACATTGATAGCACAGCTGGAAAAAAGGTAGTAAAGGCAAAGCTGGAGTCTTCCAGAAATGAAGTTAGGCTCATTGAAGTTTTTTTTTCATATGTCCACTTCAACCCATGGGCTTATCATGAAATCTGAGTTAGTTAGGAATACCTGAATCTTTATATATTTATAGCCCACCCACTTTCCTTGTTGTCTGTATCTCATAATTTAAAATAATCTCTTCATCCCCACCCCAATCCCTGGTAAGTTTTGTACTAAAAATAAGGTCTTTGTGGATTAGATGCACTACACTAGCTTGCAGACACACTATAAACAACACAGTTCCATAACCTTACAGGCCAGTCTTCACTCCATGGAGAACTTTCTTCTTTCCCCGTTCTAGTCTTCTCTATAGACATACATGCTGATCCAGCCCAAAGCTAGATGTGCAAAAACGATACTGAAGCTACTTCCTGGCATATATTTTTCAGATCAGTTGGTTACCCTACAAACCAAATACAGCTCCCAACTAGGATGTCAACAAAGCTGATTTTCTGCCTGCCTGGAACTCACTTGTGACACATAGGGAGGCAGTGATGTATACCTAAAATATATAGTTGTCTTTGTGGACCATAGGATATGCATTTCTGCTCTGAACATAAAAAGAACTTTTGTGCTTTGCAGCTGTGATCACATAAAATCTGAAATATATTTGTCTACTGATTTCACCAAGTAAGATTTAAACCAAAAGAATGCAAGTTTTCAAATTATTAAGAGGATATAGGTTTTATCATCTATAGAAGGAGAATTGTCCAACTACAACAGGGAATAGAAATCTTCCACAAAGCATTTGAGGATAGAAACTATGGAGAGATCTTAAATCAGGACAGCGATAGAATCATAAACCTTTTCATGATTATGCAAAATTTGGTTTTTGTGAGCTCATTTTGTTTTATTTGCCTAACCAAATGTTTTCCTGTAACTTGACATATCTGGTAATACAATATGGTATGACCCCTATATCTGCAAGACCATGGTTTCTTTCATCCCCTTCCAACAAAATACGTATGACTTCTCTGGGCATTTTCCATGTCCTTCAGCACAATGCTCCAGTATTCTTGGACCAGATACAATTCAATAGAGTTCTTTTTTATTTGTGGTTTCCTGTATCTTCGTGATGTCCGGGAACGTATTCCCCATGGATATGAGGGCCGTACTGTATATATTAAGTTTGTCCATTATTTTAAGCTTATAATTCAAAGACTATGCACCAAATGGAAAGGCACTGAACTTTTCATCATTTCATATAGGAGAAAAGAAAATTGGAGTGTGCAGCAATTATGTTGATCTCATCATGTAAAACATTTTTAATAAGCAATAATTTATAAATGTTGTTTTACAAGGCCATAACCAGGCTCCAGCAGTTGACAGTGTTACGGATACATGGGAACTGAGAGATGGAAGTTTTAATCCTCACTTGGGTAGCTTAAACCTGTCTAGTAAGGCCTGGGCTGGGTTGTTTCCAGAACTATTTTGCAAGCCCATGTTAACTGCATTTGGGGAGGTTTGTTTGGGAAATGTGGGGGAAGTTCTCTTTGACGCACTGTATAAGAAGGATAATTGTCTTGTAAAATTTTACCTGTTGCAAACAGGCTGGTTTGTAAAAGATGTATGTTTTTGGTGTTCAGAAAAAAAGTTTATAAAATAATGTATATAATAATTTTGAAATTACCAGGCTTTTGTAGATATTCATGCCAATTGGGTTGCTTTTTAATTTTTTTTCTGTGCTCATTTGTGTATTCAGTGTCAGATTAAACATTTAAGGTTATGGAAAATTAAGAAAAAGGCATATAGATTTGGAAATGGTACTTCTCAATCACTTCAAAATGTACTGTAACTTTCCTTTCAATCACGACTTATCTTTTAACTACCACTCTTTCTGACAAATGATTTCTTAAGGACTTTTGCCCCTTGAATGAATGTGGTTTTTGCACAAATGCTATCACAGACATGTTTTCTAATGCCATTTCAGGAGGTTCCACTGGTATTCCAACCACACAACTTTATGCAAAAGGGAAGATCATCTCTTCAAGTGGATCTGGCCCCTCATCAACAAATGCATCAGTCTTTCATATTTACTGTCAGCAGTATTGTCTTGTGTTATTTTGCTATAAAATGAAAAACAAAGAAAAATGTGTACAGGTTTGTAACTGCCAAAATTTGCTAAGTTGATCGTTAAAACCAGTTTTCAAGTAAAAACAAAACAAAACAACATGGCATTGGCTGTTTACTGATTTCTTTATTGAAATAGATTCTTTCAATCCCGTTAGTGACATATGTTTTTGCTCCTTTCTGGAATTACAGAAAGAGGTATTCTGTGCCTCCTTACACAACCTCCTTATCCAAGAACACTTCAAGAACAAAATGCATTGCTACAGTTGTGTGCAGTATTTCTTTGTGCAACCTTGTATATTGAGTGTACTCTTTTTTCAGTAGAGTTAGAAGCTGGGTAGATGCAGGGAATGCGGTGGATGTAGCGTACCTGAATTTCAGTAAGGCAAGGTCCCCTATGACCTGGTGTTGCACCGTAGACCTGAAAGACCCCTCAGTAAATCACTTGAGACCAGCCACGTTTAAATGCTTTATTTAGAATAAGTAAAAGTAGTAAAAGGAAGAGAGTTATAGTCCACTGGTGTCTCCAAGCACCAAAGTATTGCAAAGCAATACTCCAAAGGCAAATAGAATCAAAATAGGTAAACAAAGTCTTAATGTCCCAACGGGCGAATCCACAGGTAAGTTCTTGGCACAAGGCTTGGCAGATAGAGTTCAAGGCAGGCCCAATGGTCAGGCAAGGTTCCGTAAAGACTTGGCTTGAACACTGAACGTTGGCGAAAGATAGCAACCATCTCTGGGACCTAGCTTAAATAGGTCTCACAGCCTTTGATAGTTACGACGCACTGGGACGTCGGAACTAGTTCTCATAACAGTTCTCCAGCTGGGCCTTCTCAGGCCTTCCGCATGGGAATGGTAAGCCCATCCAATTAGCACTGGCACCTGGGCGGACGAGAGTCAACCCGTCTCCAGCTATCCCTCGTTCCTTATCAGCCCGAGCTGGAGCTGAGTGGTTTCTGGCCTTGAACATTGAATGAACTATGGGCTTCTGTAGCATTTTGTCTCTAGGCTTTGCAGGCCTCTCTGAGGCTGGAGTTTTAACATGGTGTTGGTCTTGCTGAGGGCCTGAGGCAGGCTGGGGTGTGACACCTGGCAAACAAACTAATCAAATGTGTGCTAGGCAAAAGCTATGGTTAGGTAAATCTGTAATTGGTTAAGTGAATGAACCCAATGCTTCCTCTTCATCCTGGAAAAAAGTGACAAATTAAATATACCCCAACAATGTGATGCGGCAGCTGAAAAAGCCAATGGAATTTTGCTATGGCAGAGCACCTGATGAACCAACCTGGACACAGCATATTACTTGAGAACTCAGAAATACTGGACCACTCTCACAACCACCATGTCAGGCTACACAGAGAAGCCATTGAAATCCATAAGCATGTGGACAATTTCAACAGAAAGGAGGAAACTATGAAAATGAACAAAATCTAGTTACCAGTATTTAAAAACACTAAAATTATAACAGCAAAACAACATCCCAACACAGGGTAACTCCAGAGAGGAAACAATCAGGGACAGCAAATCACCTCTCAACAAAAGATTCCCCCAGGCACTAAAGCCACAGCAAAAAAACTGCCAGGCCTTCAAATGCTAATCAAGGTGACCAGTTGAAACATTCACACCTAGCTCCAACAGACAAGAGTTCTTTGTCCCACCCTGGACATCATTCCACAGATATATAAACCCAATTTTCCCAGCTCCAACAGACCTCACAACCTCTGGGGATGCTTTGCCATAAATGCAGGCGAAACGTCAGGAGAGAATGCCTCTAGAGTCTAGACCATGGCCATATTGCCCCAAAAAACCTACAACAATGCACTGCTGGTCTTAATGCATTTCAGATAAATAATGGAACTCCTTAGCTTGGAGTAACTCCCACTGAAATGAAAATAATTTACTTCTAAAACCTAAATTTGGACACATGGGAATAAGCCCTACTGAAGTCAACCAATTAGACAAAATTAGACATTTAGAGCACTGCTGTGCAGGAAGAAGTGACAGATTCTCTTAGCACACAATGCAAATTTTAAGCAGCATGCCTGTTGTTGTTTTAAATATTGGCCTCGTAATTACTTCAGTGGTTAGAGGTGCGATCAATACCCTTCGATCGAACTGGAGAATTTTCATTAATAATAAAGTAGCTCAACTGTTATGCTGTTCCTTGGCACACGGTTGTCTTTTGCTCAGAGCAAGGTAATTATATTTGACTGGCTAAGTGATGTACAGGGGAAAGAAAGCAGGCATTTTCCTTGCAGCCTGCAAATACTGCAGTTGCAGATTACTGCTGTTTGAAAGAGAAAAGGATTCAAATTTGAGCTCTGCCAGGGAAAGAAAAGGCGGAGAAAGGAAACGCAGCTAATTTGTAGATCTTTCACTGTTTATTAAAACATCAATAATGGCTTTGTGATAAGGATTTAACTATTAAGTTGCATAGGTTCAAAGTTTAAATCCTAGAAAAGGGGTTTTTTTCCAACTACAGTTGACACTCCATGTTTACAGGTTTAACTATATTGGATTTGATGATTAGCATGAGCTCTCTAGGAATAACAAGATCCTCCAGAGCAACTCTGTGATCAACTTCTGCTGGAGGGTGATCATGGAATCACACAGACAACCAAATTATTCCAAGAATATTTTTATTTGTGATTGGGTTGTTGTAGGTTTTTGGGCTGTATAGCCATGTTCTAGATGCATTCTTTCCTAGAGAATGCTTCTAGAACATGGACATACAGCCCGAAAAACCTACAACCCAGTGATTCCAGCCATTAAAGCCTTTGACAATACATTTATTTGTGGTTGTTTTCCCACTTTTGTGGTGGTCCTATAACCCCAGTGAAAGTGGAGGGCTCACTGTAGTTTCCTTTTTTCTCAGTGAGTTTCCTTTGCACTATGGACTTACTTTTCGACAGTGGCACACCAACAAAAGGAACTTGGCAGCATTCTGAGCATCCAGGTTTTATTTTTCCTCCACTGAGTCTCCCCATTTTGATTTCCCAAAATGTCAAAAGCATTTTAGGAAATAAATGTAGCAGTTCTCAGACAAAGACAACTAAAATTATGAAAACTTCAAAGCCAAAACATACCGTAGAAGACAGTTAGTTGCGTGCATTTAGGAGAATGTATTCTCCATACTTTATGAAAGACCATTTAAACTGCACAGCTCAATGGAAATAATTCAGCAATTGTTTTTTATGGCAGCTCTAAGGCAAACCAATCACTGGGGTATTTGCTCTCCCACCAGTGAAATCATGAGACAACACCACGTTGTGGGTAAACTATGGGCAACATTTATTCTATGTTACCAATCAATCTCTGTGTGAGCTGCCAACTAAATTTAATGATTTTCTGAACTTACACTTGAATTTGCTATGTCATAACACAAAGCAGTGGCCCTCAGAGAGCACGTCACCCCTCTGATCACCTGGTGCAAGATTGTGGTTCCAGTTTGCAAGTTTCCTGCAATAGTAGTAGATTCTGATTACACTTGGTTTGATTGTAGCCTTTAAGGCAGAGAGGCTTACTTTATGATCTACTTTATATGTTTGAATTAGAACTTCGTATCTGTCTATTTTCATTATCAATTGCACTGCTGATTATTGTTACTCAGATGACAGAATATAAATGTAAAGCATATGTAATAAGTGCCATAATTGTCACCACTGATATATGGAGTAGCAACTTTGAGGAAAGTTGGATATATAATTCCAAAAAGCAAACTTTTATTTATAAAAGGGACACCACTGTATATAATGGGACTTGAGATTTTGGTATCCACAAGGGGTCTTGGAACCAAATTCCACAGGATACCAAGGATCCAGTGGTTCTCAAACTGTGGGTCCACGGGTGTTTAGGCCTACAACTCCCAGAAATCCCAGCCAAGTATACCACCTGTTAGGATTTCTGGGATTTGAAGGCCAAAACATCTGGGGACACACAGGTTGAGAACCACTACACTATATGAAAGAAGAGATAGTGTTAGGTTTGGGTCTGGAGTTTCAGCTACTACTGGTAGTAGGGAACAAGGTGGGGCTGTTTCTCCAGCGTCTAACTCTGGCTTGGAAGTGGCTGGGACAGCTGATGCTGATTCTGTAGCTCAAAGAAGGGGGGAAAGGCTTCCTTGCGAGCACAGTGAGGAAGATCTTTTGCAATGCAAACGAATCAGGCAAATACTTACGGAGCCCACAGAGGATGAGTCCTTTGAAGGCTTCCCTGGGGAAGAGGGAAGCCAAGATATGGGAAGCACAACAGAGGAAAGTGATACTGACATGGATTGGACTCAAGTGCGGGAAATTCAGGATATCTGCAATGAGCCTACAAGCAGTGACACTTTCAAGGGGTTCTCAGATGACGACGACTGGCCTCCGGGGTACCCAGAGGATTAAGGTGATCGAAGTCTTGATAGAAGGTGGAAAAGTTGGAGGGCTGGGCAAGAGGCTGCAGGTGGGTCTAGGGCTGCAGCTGATGCAAGTGGGGAGTCGTCTGATTCGGGTGGAGCTGAGGACTAATATAAGGTGGGCTTTTTGGGGTTTTTCCTGGTGGCTAGCAAGATGTTGCCTTGGGATTTTTGGACTTTTTGACTTTTGTGTCCTGTATTCCTGGATCCTGATATACGTGAATTATGGGCTTTCCTGCTTTCTGCAACTGGCACTCCAGTTGGGGATGATGGATGGGCCAATGGGATCCTCACTGTTATGCTTTTTGTGTTTAGTTGCGGCTACCTGACTTTTCCTTGTGGCATGGTTTGAAATTCTACAAGCTCCTGTGAGTGAGAGATGCAGCCTGCTTTTGAAGATGAGGTATTGTATAGGAAGGGGGGCTGGAAGGTGGGGAAATTGCAGGGTCTCCGTTATGTGCTATATCCATGCATTAACTCCGGTTTTGGGACCCTTGGACTGTCTTCACATTTCTCCGCCTGCCTTCTCCCTCTTGGATGTGTTGCTGTGATTGCCTCTTTGTGTCGACCTTCGGAACTGCCTCCTGACTTCGCCTGTGTCTTCAGCCCTCGTGTATGACTTCTGGACCGGCCTACAATGATGTCTTTGGATTCCAGCTTCTTCTGTGCACTACTCAACATCTATTGAGGTGTTTGGAGTGCTAACACGCTTCAAATGCCAGGAAAAATCCGCATTTGGCGGAATTTGTTTCTTTCAGGGGGGGGGTGCTGACTTAAGTACCTTTTTGTTACAGTTATGCTGAATTTAAGCCTTTTTGAGTTTTAGTTACTGTGGACAATAAACTCATTGTTTGATTCATCTCCTGGATTGGCATTTACTGGGCTTCTGTTGTAACAGATAAAGAGACAGAGATTTAAAAACTTAGCTCCATCCATCAGAAAAAAATCAAGTTAAACTAGTTGACAAATAAATATGGAACTATAACCATTTATTTGGGGTGGTTTTTTATTGATTGATCAGAAGAAGACATAGAAGGGAAGCTAGAAAGGTACCAGATAATATATTCTCTTGTAAAGACATATTATTAAACACCAAAATCAGAATTATCCAAGCATTCATTGCATATCTGATTTCCAGGGTTTGATTTTACAACCTGGCTAAAATGAAGAAATCCAATGCATTTAAAATATGGTGCCAGAGGAAAGTTCTGCAGATCTAGAGCAAATCAAGCCTAAATGGCTAAACTGAGGTTAACAAACTTTGGACGTATCATAAGATGGCATTACTCAATAGAAAAGATGATAATGGTTTGTACATTTGAAGGCAGATAGATACATTGTAAGTAGGTACATGCAATAAAAGAAGTCAAGTGAGTCTGCAAGGCCTCAAAAGGGCTGTTAATGACCAGAGCTCTTGGAGGTCTGACATTCATAGAGTAGCACTAACCCTGAACACTGTGTAAGTTGACCATAAGATCACACTGGAGATCAAATCCACAAAAGCTAAACCAGCAAAGTAGAGGGACAGCTTTATTATCCACTGGAATAGCCACAAAAACCTGCCATGTTTTCTTTCTATTTAATAGATCACAGGGAGCCTATTTACTATTACCACTGCAGTATTTTTGTCTTAAATGCCCATACATTTAAGACAAAATGTGCTTTGAAGTAGAAATTTATGTAGCTTTCAAGTTGATCTAACTCTTATGTCTCAATAATACAATACTGAGGAAATGTTTCATAATAAGGTGAATTAAAACATTAGATGGCAAGAAGGAAATGCCACATGATGGCAGCGTTGGGCAAAGAATGTCTCGGATCCATTTCATGATTGAATACTTGCCCTAACTATTAGTTGTCCTAAATAGTAGCAATTCTACTATAAAGTGGATCTGTAATAGTTTAAGCTATTGAAACCAAAGGGTGCTCAGCAATGGTTCCACTTCATCCTGGAAAGAGGTGAATAGCTAAGTGCTGCGTGGGCCCAGGTCTGTTCAACATCTTTATTAATGACTTAGATCAGTGTTTCCCAACCAGTGTGCCGGGGCACACTAGTGTGCTGTGAGCGATCATCAGGTGTGCCGTAGGAAATTGGAACCTCCAGGGAGGGGGGGGGGGAAGAGTCTAGTGTGTTGAAGTATAAAAACCCTAAGAAACCTACCTCGATAAACACCCCCCTCCCCCCTCATTGTCTACTTGGTCTCTCCCCCTCCGTGCATTGGGAAGGCCTGCCTCCCTTTCCCCAAGTAGAGACCTCCTCTTGCCTCCTGGGGTTCTGTGTGGGAAGTTTGGCCCAGTTCTATTTGTGGGGTTCAGAATGCTCTTTGATTGTAAGGGAACTATAAATCCCAGCAACTACAACTCCCAAATGTCAAGGTCTATTTTCCCTGAACTCCATCTGCATTCATATTTGGGCATATTGATTATTTATGCCAAGTTTGGTCCTGATCCAACATTGTTTGAGTCCACAGTGCTCTCTGGATATAGGTGAACTACAACTCCAAAACTCAAGGTCAATGCCCACCAAACTCTTATAGCATTTTCTCTTGGTTATGGGAGTTCTGTGTGGGAAGACAACGATCTTCTACTGGTTCCGAGCGCCAAAGCCTATCGCCTCACGTCAACGAGGAGAAGGGCATTCTCCATCATTGCCCCCACGCTTTGGAATTCCTTGCCGCCGGAGGCCAGGTCACTCTGTGACCTTCTGGCTTTCCAGAAAGCCTGCAAGACCTGGCTATTCCGGCAGGCTTTCGTAACTGAGTCAGTTTAGATACATGCTAGTTGAGCAAATACTGTTGCTCAATGTAACCTTTTAATGTTTTATTATTACTATTGCTATTGTCGTGTGGTTTTATTGTTTTACTGTTTTATGCACTACTGTACTGTTATTCCCAAATCTGTGAGCCGCCCCGAGCCACCTGGGAGTGGTGGCTAAGAAGTCCAATAAATAAATAAATAAATAAATAAATACATTTTAAAAACATATTAACTATATGTATTACTGTGTTAAGAGTGTCATTTTGTGTCATTTTGGTTAGTGGTGTGCCCCAGGATTTTGCAAATGTAAAAAGTGTGCCGTGGCTCAAAAAAGGTTGGGAAACACTGACTTAGATGAAGGTTTTGAGGGCATGCTTATCAAGTTTGCAGGTGACACCAAATTAGGAGAGATAGCTAATACCCAGAAGACAGGATCAGAATTAAAAATGATTTTAACAGATTAGAGAGCTGGGCCAAAGCTAACAAAATAAATTTCAACAAGGATACTTGGGCAGAAAACTAAAATGCAAAGATACAGAATGGGTTGTGCCTGGATCAAAAACAGTCCATGCAAGAAAGATCTTGGAGTCTTCATGGACAACAAGTTGAACATGAGCCAATAGTGTGATGCAGCAATTAAAAAGCCAACAGGCTTCATCAAAAGGAATATAGTGTCTAGATCGAGAGAAGTCATGGTGCCCCTCTATTTTGCTTTAGTTAGATCTCACCTGGAATATTGTGTCCATTTCTGGGCACCACTGTTTAAAAGAGATATTGACAAGCTGGAAGGTGTCCAGAGGAGGGCGACTAAAATGGTCAAAGGTCTGGAGACCAGGAGTGTCTTAAAAAGCTGGGCACATTTAGCCTACAGAAGAGAACGTTGAGAATAGACATGATAGCCATGTTGAGATATGTAAAAGGATGTCATATGGAAGAGGGAGCTGGCTTGTTTTCTGCTGCCCTTGAAACTAGGACTATCAATGGGTTCAAATTACAGGAAAGGAGATTCCACCTTAACATTAGGAAGAACTTCCTGACCATAAGATCTATTCAGCAGTGGAACTCTGCCTCGGA
Organism: Anolis apletophallus; assembly: GCA_030556195.1. NCBI lineage: Eukaryota > Metazoa > Chordata > Lepidosauria > Squamata > Anolidae > Anolis > Anolis apletophallus. Next base: position 173,099,832 of record JARBWK010000004.1, read on the forward strand.
GTGTGGTGGAAGCTCCTTCCTTGGAGGCTTTTAAACAGAGGCGGGATGGCCATCTGTCATGGATCTCTTCCAACTATTATATTATTTTAACAGACCATATTTTAAAGAGCAATTGTTACCATGTGCCTTCAGGTTATTTTCCACTTTAGAAATCTAAATGGATGAGGAAAAACAAATTGAAACTGAATCCAGACAAAACAGAGGCACTTGCTATCAAGGGTCCTAAGCTGGGGATGGAGGTGTGTCAGCCAGTCCTGGACGGGGTTACAATTCCCCTGAAAGACTGTGTTCACAGCTTGGGAATGCTCCTGGATCCGTCTTCGCAAATGTCAGCCCAGATAGATGTGACGATCAGGAGTGCTTACTATCAGCTTTAGCTGATTCACCAGCTGTGCTCCTTCTTAAATTTGGAGGACCTTAAGATAGTAGTGAATGCACTAGTAACCTCAAGGTAAGACTCAAGCAATGCGTTTTACATTGAGCTACCTTTGTACCAAGTTTGGAAACTCCAGTTGGTTCAAAATGCAGCAGCCAGATTGGTTACAGGAACATCTAGGAGTGAGCATATTACACCTATCCTAGAGTCACTCTACTGGCTGCCAATTAGTTTCTGGGCAAAGTATAAAGTATTGATATTGGTCTTTAAAGCCCTACATGGTTTGGGTCCAGGTTACCTACAGGATGGTCTTCTCCCCTACAATCTACTCTGAACACGGTGCTCCAAACAGCCAGAACCCAACTGGTGACCATCACCCAGAGGACTTTTTTATTGGCCACTCCACAGTTGTGGAATGAGCTTCCAGTAGAGCTCCAACAGTTAGATCAGCTGTCAGAATTTGAGACACAATTGAAGACCTATCAGGCCTACCCAGGTAGTTTATGATGAATTTTATTCATCCACTATATGTCTAACTTTTTGTGTTGTCTATTTTAATATTTATTTTATGGAAATATGTTTTAATATGTATATTTGATGGAGTGTTTTAAAATTATTATGTCTCTTTGATTATGTGATAACCTTCTTATTATTATGTGAACCTATCATAGGATTTTCCACTGCCTTCCTCTGACTCAGAGAGTATGACTTGCCCAAAATCATCTAGTTCCCATGACTGAGTGGAGATTTGAACCTCCAGAGTCATAGCCCAACACCCAAACCACTATGTCATACTGGATCCACTGAAAAATATATGGGTATCTTCTTTGGCACATTAAATAGTTCCTGTATAGAAAAGAACATTGATGTTCAGAAGTTTCTTGTTCAGCTGAAACCCCCCACCAGCATTTTCTGGAACATTTTATAATCATAGAATCAAAAAGTTAGAAGAAACCTCAAGGACCACCCAGACACTCAATCAAAGCACTCTTGATAGATGGCCACCCAGCTTCTGATTAAACACTTCCGGAGAAGGAAACGTCACACACTCCTATGCAGCCTATTCCACAGTTGAACAGCTCTTACCATCAGGACAGTTTTCCTAATATTTCTGTGGAATCACTTGAATGTATTGCTCTATGCCCTAGAAAACAAGTTGGCTTCCTACTCAACATGACATTTTTTCCAAATATTTAAACATAGCTATCATGTCCTCTAGTAGCCTTGTCTATTAGTAGTATTCTCTTGGGATTGAGGATGTCTCTCTCTTTTGTGAAGCTACAGGTCTTTTTTCTTAGACAGAAAACACTGAATTTCCCCAAGAGGTCTCTGTTGTGTTGTATCTGAAAAAAAAACTTTAGATGCTACAGAGCCAAAACTCAGTCAGTTAAGTTATACCTTGGTAGTAGAAACCTCAAAGAGTTAAGTGCCAGTCCATATATGTGACTCAGCATTAATTAACATGCATGCCCACAGGTATACAGTGGCTGAGGAAAAACACAATCTAACTCTTTCTTTGTGGGTGTTGTATCTTGAAGGCACAGAGAACCTTTTGCCCAATGTTAGAACCAGAAATATGCAAGAAGAAACTCCTGCTGACATTTTCTCAATGGCAGTGGATGTAATAACCATCCGGCTAATTTAGCCATAGCTCGCTTGCTCTCTCCCCACTCCCTCTCTCCCTCGTTATAGAAACCAAATTCCTTTTAAACAAAGAAATACCGAGAAATCAGAATTACAGAGAGGTGAGTAATAAATATTGTTTACTGACCTTGGCTTTCGCAAGGGAGAGAAGATAAGGTCTTTTATAAAGATGTATAAGAACCAGGCACTCTAGGGTTGCTCTCAATAACCCCTCTGCACTTTACCAAAACTTTGTTCTAATAGGAATGGGATAAATTGATTAAATATTCAAAGAAGATATCCAAAAAGTGTTGATTCCTAGTGCTATAGTTTCAGGGAGTAAACTTCTTTGGTTCTAGAGAAGTTTAGGACTTTGGCTTCCAGAAGCTTTATCCAACATGACCAATGGCGAGAAATACTAGGGGCTGGTGTCTAAAATATCTAAAGAACCAAATGTTGAGAATCACTAGAATAGAGAATGCTAAGCATCTCATCAAACTACATGCCCTACATGATGGAGATACACAGCAATACAATGTATAGAAAATGGGATTTCCTACAACAATGAGTCCAAAGTATTAATGAAAGTGCTTATGGAGTCGAGTCTCCAAAGCATAATTTACATTACCAATTGTCCCGAATATCGTCCACTCATCGCATGTCGGGAGTACATCCAATGGTGCTGATGGAGTATATCCGCAAAGGTAGGAAATCCTCTTCGGTGCAAGAGGCAAGTCAATCACATGCACAGAAGAAGTAAGGCTATTCCGCAAAACAGGTGTAGGCTGGATAAAAGGTAGCATATAATGCCAAGGTGAATAAATTCATCAATAGATTCACAGATATTATTTAAGTCAGGTAGATATTTGGAAGATTCTGAATGGTGATAATTACTCTGCAGCCCATTCGAATAGCAGGCAGCCTCTGGGAATATCCAGAATGGAAAGACCCATAAGCCTATGGGAATAAGTGGTTGGGCCCATCCCATTTCATTCCAGTGGTTGGAACTTCCTCAGGGCAAAGCATCACAACAGTCAAATCTGTGCCCCAAAACCTTTTGGGAATGTATTTGTGTATTTATTGTAGATTGCACATTGCAGCTATGGACAGCTATTAAGCCACAGATTTGACTGTTGTGGTGCTTTGCTCTGAGGAAGTTCCAACCACAGGAATGAAATGGGATGGGCCCAGACTTCCAGTTCAGCTCGCATGGAAGTTGGAGGCACTCCTAGAAGCTCCGTGAGGGCTCGGGAGTGACAAAGAACTGGGGGTCAGTGGAAAGGTGGAAAAACACTGCCAGAGGACCATTGTTGGACCCCTGGTTGGCAAACCCAAAGAATCTTCAACCAGGGGAGGAGATTCCCTCGTAAGAAGAGTTGGAGTCCCAAAGGGCAGCGGTCCCCCAGCCTGCCAAACAAGCTGAGGCTTGAGAGGCCACCAGCGTGGCTTTTTAAAATCACTTTGTGAGTAAAAGAAAAGAAAACATTTGCAGAAAGGGGACCACCTCAGTATTCCCACTTTCAGACCTTGAGAGGAAGCTATAGAAAGAAACCCTTATGAAGACAACAACTGAACTCTAAAACTTTTAAAAATCGGGAAAGTTTAAAATAATGAGCTGCACAGAGAACTTTAGAATTGTTGAAATAAATTTCCATTTGGATCATTCTGGAGTTTAAAATCCAAACTTACCAAAGAAAGCCAACTGTCGGGTACAGATTGCTGATTGGTGACGAGCTTCTACTCGAGGGGAGAGGAGTGCAAGAAGAGGGCTGAGCTCCGGGGGCACCTGGGGGCTATCTGAGAAAGGGGAGAAGAGGAAGAAGAGCTTTGCAGGATTGAGGCTGGGGAAGTGGCGAGCGGTGTCAGGAGAGATCTGCACATGCACGCGACATGGCATGGCGCTACATAGAGTTACGAACGTTCCATAGAGATAAAAAATCTAGATGCACCAGCCCAAGAGACTCCTTCAAGACTCTCTCGAGGAAGAATCTCCCTTCAAAGAACATCCAAAGAATGGCAAAAAAAGGGGAAATCGAAGGAGGAAAACAACAAATAAAAGATTTTAAGACACCTGGAAGGAAGGGATCAGGTGCTGCAGAGCTAACTCTTGAGGATTTATTTCAGGAGATGGTTAAAATCTCCAGAAAACAAGATGAACTAGCAAATAAACAGTTAGATGAAGAGAAACTCCTAAAAGATCAAGAGAGACTTTTGAGGGATCAAGAAAAGCTCATTAAAGAGGAAATGTCAAACTTGAAAAAAAGACTTGAAAGAAGAATTGGCATCTTTAAAAACTCAGATGACCAACATGTGAGAAGAGATAAAAGAGATTAAACAGAAAGAAGCAAATTTAGAAATCAGACAAGACAAACTGGAAGAACACCTTAAGAAGAAAAAAGGATCCTTGGACATGTTAAATCAGAAATTGAATGATCAACAAGAATGATTGGAACTCAGAGAAAAAGATTTCCAACAGAGATTCCGAAACATTGAAGAGGAAGATCAGGAAAATTTAAGAGATAAGATGACGGGGATCCTGGCGGAAGCTATCCAGATATCTAGACCTGATATGGATAGAGAGATGGATAGAATCTCCAGATTGACAACGAAACACACCAGAAAGAACAAGTGTATTAGAGATGTCTTGGTACAGTTCAATAGGAGAACAATAAAGGATGAAGTCCTGAAAGCCAATACCACAAACCCGATGGAATACAATAAGAGAAAAATATTAGCGTTCAAAGATTGCCCGCTGAGTATACTAGCTAAATGCAAGAAATACTTCTTTCTTATGAATGAACTGAAGCTGAGGAATATTAAATTCAGATGGGAAAGGAAAGAAGGCCTGATGATGACTTGGCAAGATAAAAGACATTGGATCACATCAGAAGAAAAAGCAAAACTTATCTATAAAAAATTATGGAGGCAAAACAAGGTTCAGACTCAGAGGGTGAAGGAGACCCTTCACAAGATGAAACAGAAGATGAAGGAGAGGATCACCCAACTGCCTCTAATATGTTAACAGGAACCCAGATATCAGGACAGGACACACCAAGAAAATGGATGAGAGCCCAAAAGAAAAAAGAAGAAACGTTCTATAATGTAAATTAAGTGTCTTTCTTGGTATTAACATTCCAAGAAAATGAAATAGAATATATATTTATATTCAAAAATGTACATGTGGTAGCTTTGCAGGAAACCCATATCAGGGATAAAGATATAGCATATCTGGCCCAGAAAAGATTGGGAAATATGTACTACTCAGTGTGTAGCAAAAAGAAGACAGGGATAGTGACATATGTTAAAGATAATCTGAAAAGTGAATTGGCCTTTAGAGATCTAGAAGGGAGAATTATGGGAACTATGATAGAATGGGAATCCAAAAAGTTGTTACTGTGCAAAATATATGCCCCAAATGGGCCAAAAATTAATTTCCTAAGACAACTAAAAAAAACAAATTGAAAATACAACACATGATGAATTGATTGTAATAGGTGATTTCAATGGAGTAATTGAAAAATCCTTAGATAGGTCTGGAGAAGGAATGAGAGATAAAAAGAGTGGACAACTCCCGAAGCAAGAGATGTATATACTAGAGCAGGGGTGCTCAGAAAGTCGATCGCGATCGACTGGTCAATCTTGGGACCCAGGGAGGTCGATCCCAGCTGGATGGGATGCTTCTGAGGGGGCGGAGCCATGTCGCGCCAAGCCCCGCCCCCTCCGCCAGCTTCAGCATTTTCACAGCTTCTCCTGGGTAGAAGGGATAATGCCAAGCCAGTGGTGGCTATCTATGCCACCACTGGTTTGGCATTATCCTCTTCTACCCAGGAGAAGCAGTGGAAATGCTAAAGCCAGCGGAGGGGGCGGGGCTTGGCTCCGCCCCCCTTTTTCTCTGGCTTTAGCATTTCCACTGCTTCTCCTGGGTAGAGAGGGCAATGCCAAGCCAGTGGTGGCTATCTATGCCACCACTGGCTTGGCATTGCCCTCTTCCCCCAGGAGAAGCAGTGGAAATGCTAAAGCCAGAGGAAAAGGGGGCGGAGCTAAGCCCCACCAAGCTCCGCTCCCTCCGCCAGCTTCAGCATTTCCAAAGCTTCTCAAGAGTAGAAGGGGGTAATGCCAAGCCAGTGGTGGCTATCTATGCCACCACTGACTTGGCATTACCCTCTTCTACCCAGGAGAAGCAGTGGAAATGCTGAAGCCAGAGGGAGGAGGGGGCGGAGCCAAGCCCCGCCAAGCCCCGTCCCCAGCTCCACCCTGTTATCTCTTGGTAGATCTTTCTGACTTGGTTTTAGTTTAAGTAGCTCGCATGCTGAAAAAGTGTGGGCACCCCTGGACTAGAGGATCTAAATTTAATAGATGGATGGAGAGAACAAAATCTGGGGGCAAAAGATTGTACCTATTATTCAAGCAGATTCAAAACTTGGTCCAGGATAGATATGGTTTGGGCGACAAGAAGTATTGTACCCAATATGAAAAATATTAAGATCTTAGCACAACTATTTTCTGACCATGGTTTCTTGGAATTCCAAATAGGGCAGAAAATGAGAACAAGGAGCTGGAGGGTAAATGAGGATCTTTTCAGGAAAGAAGAAGAAATCGAAAGGCACAAAACAATATTAAGGGAATATTTCCTGCTGAATACAAATAAAGAAACCACCAATAACATAATCTGGGACACAAGTAAAGCCGTAATAAGGGGACACTTTATTCAACAGAATATAATTAGGAAAAAACAGAAACAGAAAATGGAATCTGAATTAATGGCCAAGATAAAAAAAAAAAGCTGATCTAGATTTAAAGAAGGATCCTAAAAATAAAACATTGAAGTATCAATTTGACATGTTATTGAAACAAAAGGAAATATGAGATGTAGACAAAATGGAAAAAAAATCTCAAATTTCTGAAACAAAAACATTTTCAGCATGTGAACAAACCTGGTATATGGCCTTCAGCCAAGATAAGAAATGGGACAGGCCCAACCACTTATTCCCGTAGGCTTATGGGTCTTCCATAGGTGTACCTGTTGTTGTCCATTCTGGATATTCCCAGAGGCTGCCTGCTATTCGAACGGGCTGCGGAGTAATTATCACCATTTGGGATTTTCCAAATATCCACCTGATTTAAAGAATATCTGTGAACCTATCGAAGGATTTATTCACCTTGGCATTATATGTTACCTTTTATCCAGCCTACACGTATTTTGCGGAATAGCCTTACTTCTGTTGTGCATGTGATTGACTTACCTTTTTCACCGAAGAGTGCAAAATTTGTTTTCATTTGTGGATATACTCCATCAACACCATTGGGTGTACTCCCGACATGCGATGAGTGGATGATACTCGGGACTATTGGAAATGTAAATTATGCTTTGGAGACTTGACTCCCTAAGCGCTCTCATTAATACTTTGGACTCATTGATATTGTTTTGGGAAATTCCTTTTTCTATACATTGTATTGCTGTGTATCTAATTATTATTCCATGCACTTTGGTTTTAAATGATTATTGTACTATTTAATATATGCATTTATACCCTATATGGTCACATTATTATATACTTACCTTATTTACTATACAATTACATTAGACTATTTAGTCTGGGTAATTGCGGAACATTATGTGCGTTCCTTCCCTTCTGTTGTTAGCCTATTCTAGTAGGCACACGTTGTCGCAATACAGAGAGCCTTAAAGAGCCAGACCAGTAGTTAACAAAAGAGTTTATTTAAACAGCACAGCCAACTCAAAAATTGCCAAAATAGCACCAAAACACTTTAACTTCAGTGTGAGAATCAAAGTAAAACAAAACTATGACCAAATGGTCAAAAAGAGTACCTAAAAACAAAACCTGGATTATATCTCTCTATAATCTGGATTATATCTCTCTATAATCCGGATTAAACCCTAAAACCAAAAAAACACACAGAAAAAAGCACTTGTTGTCGTCCACACCTATGTTGTCATCAAATGGGAGGAGAAAACTGAAGAAGCCTCAAGGAATCCAATGGTCAGACATGAAGAGTCACACAGGCAAACCACTGTGTCATCAAAGAGAGAGAAATGGCAACAGTAGAGCAAACCAGGTCACAGTGGGAGGAGGAGACGTTAACAGCGATACAGGAAATCCAAGATCAACACGAAGCAGCCAGCAGTAACTAATGCATAGGAAGCAATACAAAACGTAGTGAAAAGAGGAAACATGAAGCAGACCCCATCCCATACTATACCAAGTTCTTCAGAGGCAGCGCAGGATCCAACTTACATCCAAAAGGCCATTCACAGGAATACTGGAACCAGGAAACTAACGGCAGGACACAGCACCCAAAAACACCTTGCCAACTTCAAAGAGCCATAGACCCAAACCCCTCCTTTATTCACAAGTCTTCATCAGAACTGGAATGAGCCAACACCCCCATCATTAGCCGCACCAGCTGCGCTTACAGCTTCATATGTAGAACTATGTCTCTCCACCTATGCAGACCTCCTTCTGCCAGGACTTAGATCTCCCCATGATGTAGATTGATCATCTGTACTCCAAGTCCCATTCCCAGCAATACCGCCAAATGTATCACTACTAGTTGTTTCTGCACAAACCTCACGCACCTTGGTCCAATCCATATCACTAGACACACTCTCCGAATCCTCACCCATACTACCCATAGTTGACTCATCACCAGACCCATCATCCCCTGAGAACCCCTCAAATAAATCTACATCAGTAGGATCAGTAAGTATCTGCCGGATCCATTTCTTCTGTTGTTCCTCATCAGACTCCTGCTCCCGTGTAGTCCGTTTTGCCCTTCTAGCCTCAACTTCCATGCTTTCAGCATGGAAGTTGAAAGCATCTACAACAGTCATTCTCAGTTGTGTTAGTGCTACAGGATGGAGAGCCATGACAGTCAAAATGACATTAGACTGATATCATGATAGATAATTTCATCCGGTTTGAATGGGCTCTCCAAAGTCAAATTTGCTTGCAATTCCTGATGACTCAATATAAGCTGATATCTTCCTCTCATCGATGTTGTTTTAACAACAGTGTTTTTCTGCTAATGGTTCTATAACCCAATTCCTTTGTGCTCTGAAATACAGCTGTTCCGTCAGCTTTGACAAGACAATACCTGGCTCTTGGTGCCTACAACAGAATAATTGCAATGTCCTAGACTAACTAGGGCAAGCATAGAATATGAGCCTCCTGAACAAGTTTTCAGAGAGTTATATCTAAATTTTGTTTTTTAGTCTTGGCTGAAAAGGACTTTTATCCCAAACATTAATCTTTATTGTCGGGAAATGCTTCCTCTTGCTCATGCTACCTGGCAAGACATTGTTATTGTATTTTTTATTGGTAGTTCAATGCTCATTGTCTAAGATGACCCATCCCATTGATTTCCTTGTGCCATTTTGAAACAGAGCCCAGAATTCACTAAGACATTTATGAATGAGTAAACTACATAGGGCCTTCGAGAGTCCCCAAATGGGCAGCAGCAGCTGTTTTCAACAAGGATTGGTTCCTCTGTTGATCAGGAAGCAGCTGATAGATATTCCCTCATCCTCCTAGGAGTGATCTCTGTTGTGATAGAAAAAAAGAAGAATCCCTGTTGTAATTCCCTCATATGCCAGAGATCACTTGCACAAGCAGGGCTAGGAACATCAGTCAGTTACTTCCCAATTGATAGCGGTGGAGTCAGGTACCCTTAGATGGGATCACCTTGGGTTTAGGCAACATGCTCCCTCCCCTACCCCCATGACCATAGTGAAAACTGAACTTGTCATCTCAATGATGTCAAACACAGCACCCCAATAAGGATTTATAGTTTTCCAAAGGCCACCATACCCACAAGTTTTGCCTTTGTATGGTTATTTATACACAGCCTACCTATTAACATCTGTTCCTAGGCATTTCGATCAATGCATCTGAAGAGATAGATTAAGTTTGCATAACTTAGCAGTAGTAAGGGGCCAAAAATAAACAGACTAAACCTCTTTGGGCTGCAGATGAATTAAATAGATGAAACCTCTTCAGGTTTGTGAGAGGGCACCTTTGCCTCAAACCAAGCATCATTCACTTTGCCTCAGTTTCTCCGCTTCCCCCTTTTCTGAGGGAAAGAAGAAGTGTCTCAGCTCTTTCCTCCACTACTCTTTCTTTCTCTTGCCTCTGGAGTCCCTATGTCATATTCTCCTCCTACAGAGGGAAAACTTCCTACTCATATCCAACGGAGACCAGCACTTCCACCATTTCCAACTGAGAACAGCACCATCCTTGTTGATTCTATTGATGGTTCCCCTTTAGTCAGAAGTTAGTTTAGTAACTTAGGTGCATATGGAAAGGAAACGTGTAGTAGAGATAAAACATTTGAAGGAGGGAATGGCGGGTTCTGATTGCTCCTCTGCTGTAGTGCTGCATGTGACATCCCTCTCTAAGGCTTAGGCTCAGAACCTCTGCAGGCCACCCTAAATCCTTCTGATGGCTACATCTGGCTCCTGGGCCACATGTTGTGCAGGCCTGAAGTAACTGAAACTTATGTGAGTATCCAAAGTTCTACAACATCCTTTTGCAGACTAATAGTCCAGACTAACATAATTTTGTTTTTGAATAAACCCTGTTTGTGAGTTGCAAAGATGCTTAATAACACAGCAACAGAATGTGATGCACATTGATGCATGATGTGCATAGAGCACTTTGCCATCTTTGTTAAATTGTAACATAGAGCAGTCTGTACTTGATACAAATACTATGAAACTGTCCAATATATTGCCTATATTCGCTTACCAAGATGTCACTCCCATAAAGGATTCCATCCTAGTTTTCCACTGAGAGACAAATTGGGACATTTTTTTTAAAGTGGGATGGTGTAGAATTAATAGGAAACATGGGGCAAGGTATTTTTTTAAAAGAATATCCTGTGGAGTATTCTTTTTCTCATTCAAAGAGTTTGCATGTGGAAGCTTTCTTCCTATAGAAAATCCAGATTTTTGGATTGTGTTGCATGATTGACAGATAAACCCAAACACCAGTGACTAAACACACAGTTGCAAATACACGTTGCTTGCATTAAATACTAGCACTAGTCTGGGTAGCTTTCAATCTGAATCACAATTCTTAGTCCACTGATAAATTTGTATTTAGTTCCAGCTGACTGACACCATTATGTGTCACTCAGCTAGAACTAGATGTTGCGATAACTGTTACTTGTGTTGGAATAGGAAGGAGATTTAATGCGTAGGGAAAAGGTCCAAAACAAGAATATGCAGTCCTCCAAAATCCATGGGAGAATGTGGTCTTCCAGTTCCAGGAATTACCACCCTTGCCACCTTCTAGGAGTTGCCACCCTTGCATAATTTACCTTCCAACTGTCCCAATTTGCCAAGGAAAATCCTGATTAATCTTCTTCTGTTCACATTTCCAGCTGTCATTAAAATATTGCAGTTTATCTCTTCTCTCACCACCCCCACCTCTGACTTTCCTATTTTCAGCTTACTTCCGTTGGTACAAACTGTGTTTAACATGCTGAAGTAGTTTGAACTCATTTAAGTCAGGGGTGGAAAGGAGGGGGCAAGTCATGTCCTTCCCAGTAGACTTAGAAAAAAGCAAACTCCTGCAGTCTTTCATAACTTGGGTGTCCCTCCTTATCAATATCCTTTCCCCATCTTAATGGCATGTTTACCAGTTTCCATCTCTGAAATGCTGGAAGGTATGCCATCAGGATTAAAGGAATTTTATCACTTTCTATGATTTTTTCAGTCACATTCCTTTTCATGAGACAAGTGGGGCCTGCAATTACTCATTATTGAGAGAAACTGAAGATTTTCTGAAGGCTGACTGCTCAAGGTTACATGATCCATAGGAAGTGGCTTAAAATTAACCTCGATCGTTCCCCAAGGCTCTGCATTGGCGATTGGAAACCACACAACACTCTTGTGACATGTGGAGGGCACTAAGATTTCCTCCATTTTTTCTATTAAGATGGTGTCGAGGCAGCAGTCCCTGTAAGGTAGACTTAGTCTCCGCTTTTGATACTTGGACAAACCTGGATTTACTTGATTAATTCAATCAGACTTGGTTCATGGAAGGCTTTAAGAAGATACCTAGCCGAATGTGTAAAATGGATTACTCCTTAATCGGGCGATTCGTGGTGGACTCCGAGAGCCTTGGCATGAGAGTGAAAAACCTGGATGGTGCCGCTCGATGGTGCACAGTCGAGATTGCGAGAAGACCCTCAAGATCGCCAAAAGACATACTGGGACACTAGGCTCCTAGACTGTTTAGCTGCCGAATATGCAAACCTCGCTGAGATGCTTGGGCGCCTTGGCAAGCTGTTGACTCTCCTAAAAACAGCCCGGTCCCACCCAAAGAATGAGGATCTTGATTGGGATCTCTCATGGGACTTTCTCAGGAAGCCAGAGGACCTGGAGGGTCTTCCCCTCGAATGCCCTCTCTCATTTAGCAGTCCCCTCTTGCCTGCCGACCCCTCCCCAGGGAATGATGAGACCCTACATGGCCATATGTACTGAAAGGACAGGATGAAGTGAGTAACGGCAAGATAAATTGGTTCCAATATAACCAACTAAAAGCAAAATACATACAGGACAAAGAGACAGGTTGGGAGGAAAGACTAACAGCAGGAGGGAAAATAATACTCCAATCAGAGAGAAAAAAGGTTACTAAACTATATGAGCTTATACTAACTAAAAAACATGAAAAGAACCCAGTGAAAGAATACATGGGTAAATGGGAAAGAAATTTGGGGTATAAGATCTCAAGGGAGAGCTGGGAAAGGACATGGAGGAATAACTTAACCTTTACATCTGCATACTCACTGAGGGAAAATCTACTCAAAATCATATATAGGTGGTATATAACCCCAGCCCAAATTAATAGAATATATAAAACCGGGGACGCCAAGTGCTGGAAATGTGAAACAATTAAGGGTACATTTTTCCACCAGTGGTGGTCGTGCAGACATGCTATGTTTTTTTTGAAAAAGGTACATGAAATGACAGAAGAAATTTTACGAATGAAAATTGATTATAAACCAGAGACGTTTTTGTTAAATATTATAGATCCAAAAAAGATGAACAAGCATGCAGAAAGACTATTTATCCATATAACGACGGCCGCTAGAATAATTTGGGCAAAGCACTGGAGGGAAAAAGAAATCCCAGACGGCGAAGAAGTCATAACTAAACTCCTGGATGTAGCTGAAAATGACAAATTGACTTATTTATTATTATTATTATTATTTATTGGGGCTTCTTCGCCGCCGACTCCCGAGGGCTCGCGGCGGCTCACAGAGCCAATGGCACAGCGCCAGAGGGTTAAAACATAAGACAATAAAAACACAGTTAAAAACAGTACAATACAATCTAAACCAGTTAAACAGCAGCAAGTATCGTAGCCCAGGCGGTGTAGACATGACCTACTCCCCGAAGGCCTGCCTGAACAAATGAGTTTTGCAGGCCCGTCTAAATGGAAGTAGGTCTTTTAGGGCTCTGGCTTCGGCTGGGAGGGCGTTCCAGAGCGTGGGAGCTATAACAGAGAACGCCCTCCGGCGGGTCGATGTTAAGTGTGCCAACTTTACAGATGGTACTACCAAGATTGGCCTCTTCGACCGAAGTGATCTTGCTGGGCAATATGGGGTGAGACGGTCCCTCAAATACGCTGGCCCCAGGCCGTGTATGGCCTTGAAGGTGAGAACCAACACTTTGAAGGCGACCCGGTGCTCAATGGGTAGCCAGTGCAGATCCTGCAAAATTGGTGTTATGTGGCAACCTGCTGGAACCCCAGACAGGAGCCGGGCGGCAGTGTTCTGCACCAGCTTGAGCTTCCGGATCGACGACATAGGCAGGCCAACGTAGAGCGCGTTACAGTAGTCTAGCCTTGAGATGACCGTGGCTTGGATCACCGTGGCTAGGTCGCTCCGGGAGAGGTAGGGGGCCAGCCTCCTTGCCTGGTGGAGATGGAAGAAAGCAGCCTTGCTGGCCATGGAGACCTGGGCCTCCATGGTCAGCTGGGAGTCCAGTTGGACACCCAGGCTCTTCACAGACGGCGCTGGATGCAGCGCCGCACCGTCCAGGGTCGGAAGCCGGGCACCCACCTCGCCCGGGCCGCCCAACCACAAGATCTCCGTCTTCGCCGGATTCACCATCAACCTACTGGCTCGCAGCCATCCAGTAACGGCTTCAAGGCAATGTTGGAAATTATCGGGGACGGATTTAATGAGACAAGGGTCCACAGAGTGCTTCAAAGAGACATGGAAACCCTTTATCTCATATGTTCAAGAGAAGAGAAAAGAGGTCCTGAAAGGCTACTGGATTTAGTTTATTAAGATGGCAATGGACCTCCTCTCTGCTATTTTTGTGTTTGTACCTCTTAGTAACGGCTGTGCGCTCAAAGAAAAAGATCAGTCCGAAACCGTGGGTGAAGTCAACCTACGTGTGCACCTGTCTTGTTTTTTTTAAATGTGGGAGTGAGATGTAGCGTATCGTATTCCTGAATGTTAACCCCCCTCCCCATTCCCCTACTCCCCTCTCCCCCCCACGATACACCCTTGTTGTATGAATGCTCTTTTGAATGCTTGTATTTGCCATTGTCATTGTCTATTTTAAACAATAAAATTCTTTTTTTTTTTAAAAAAAAGAGACCCTACATGGCCACTTCTGGCAGGGCCTCGGTGTTTGGAGACTGCTACTGAGGTCGGAAAGACGGAGGCCGAGGAGAGGCAGATGAGTTGGTCACCACCGAATGGATCTCTGCAGTCGTCATTGCTGGTCGGACCTCAAGTGGATTCCTTGGGCCGGGTGAGTGACAGGAACCGACTGTTTGGAGGTTGCTGCCACCTGGACCAGGGCTTGGCTTGCCCTTGGTCGGAGCGGCAGGGCTCAGCCGATCCTTGGGCTGGCACCGAGGCTTCTCCCTTGGCCTCTGCTTATGTTGTGGGGATCTTTGGAGGGGAGCCTGGCTTGCCACGTTCTTTGTCTAAGGATGGATTTTTCCACCGGCGCCAATGTCTGGCTCTCGCGGAGAGAAATACGTACGCACTCCGTTGTCATAAGCTCACTGTTGTGATCTCTCGTTACAGATCCAGTTTTACTGAGCTAATGGAAAATCCTCATCTGCAGGCACAGTTACATTCATTGGGCTGCAAGGCAGGCCAAGAGGACTCATTATAGCCAGCATTTGGGCCTCGCTTCCATTGCCACTATGGAGTGGCAAGGGATTAGAGGTATGCATTGGGACGGTTTGTTCCTGTTATTGTTCCAGTATCGGAGAGGGCCCCCTCCAAACATGTTGGTGATTCACCTAGGAGGCAATGATCGTGGCCTTTTGAAGGGTAGAGCTCTCTACTTGCAAGCTTGGGATGACATTTGCAGGATCTGGCAGGCATGGCCCAGGGTTCATATAGCTTGGTCAGCGATTATCCCGTGCCTCCGGTGGTCAGGAGATGGGGATGTTAAAGAGATGGAGACCTCCAGAAAGCATGTGAGCTGGGCCATGTGTATAGCGCTTGCAAGAGGTAGGGGTTCTTACATATTTCATAGCCAGATCACGCACGACAAGCCTCACCTTTACCGATCGGATGGGATCCATCTGTTGGAGGCAGCCAATGCACAGTTTCTTCATGATTTAATGACAAGTGTTGAGCCAGCGATAGATGGCTTGGTGGGGGATGGGAGCTAAATAGGGCATTTGCTCCAAATCCGTGGCGTAAATAGATTAGTAATACAAAGGTTGGTATATACTTAAGGCACCCCTTAAGGGTGTGGGCCATTATGCAAACACTCACCTAGAGGTTAATTTTAGGGGGTAAGGTGATTTAGAATAGCCCATAAATGGGGAGAGTCTAATCTCAAAATTGAGAGACTTCTCTGGACGTTTCCCTTACGGGTTGCCCAGGCTTAAATCTCCAGGGGACCCAGGTATTACGTCTGAATAGCTGAGGGGTAGACTATACAAGACACTACCTCAGCTTAGACACACAAAGTTGAACTGACCCCTAAAGTTAGTTGAGTTAAAAGTTAAATAGGTAGCAATCAATAAAGCTGCCCAAATTTTAAATCCATATTATGTTGTCTGTCTCGTTATTTTGGGGGGTTGGAAGACAAAAACTGCCTTTACCTGTTTGTGTTGTCTGTCCTTGTTAATTGAATAATCGGCATTGAATGTTTGCCATATGTGTGTTCTGTAAGCTGCTCTGAGTCCCCTTCGGGGTGTCCAACACTGTAAATAAATAAATACATTTACTGAATGTACACATTATTCATTTATACATTTTAGGGTGTCATCTTTAAGAACAAAGACGAAGAAAGATGGGGCTTTCTTTTTAATTTCTGCAAAATTTAAGGGCTCTGTTTTTCAGTACCTTTTGGCTACAATGCTGGTGCTGCTCACTATCAACGCATTTATAATGGAGGGGAGGATGCAAAAAATTGCCACCCCATAAGAATTGTTTGAATTTTCCTTCAGTTCCTAAATTTAAATAGCTCAAATCTTCAGTTGGACATTTCAAAATACATGTTTGGCATCCAAAGAAAGGACCCAGGGCCAGTTACAAAAGGAATGGACATGTAGGAAAAATTTTAAAAAATCCAGTGCCCCTTCTTTAAAATGCTAGAAATATTGGTACTGATAGAAAATTTCATTGTGGTGTAGGATTTTATTTGTGGAACAATGTCCCAAATTTGACCTCCTTGACCTTAGTACCCTTGAAGTTCAAAAGCTTTAAGAAGGAACAGTACAACGGATATACATTTAAATCCATAGAAGGGTCTCTAGCTTTGTGAAGAAGATGTGGAGAAGGGAAAATTGACCACTCTGAAGCAGTGGGAGTAAAATGCTTGCCAGGTCATTAAGGACAAAGAATAATAAAGCTATGACTAAGATGCTCTTAGGGTCTTATTTTCCTCCTCCGGAAAGCTTGTGCTGGGGTGGAATGAACTTTGTGGAGAGTAAAGTACTAATGACTTGAATGGCTGAGTCACCATGCAAAGCCCATGAATGCCTCCTTCGTAGCCACAGAATCATAAGCATCTAAAGGTTATGCATGTTCTTCACTGAAGCAATATCCAAACATACAAGCTTGTTATTGCATATCTTCACTGGAAGCAGGATGTGCCTGATTTATACCAACAAAGTTTTCTACCCTATGGTTGCAAAGAACAAGATGGGAGAACTTTTTAAAAACTACATTTTTAAGACTACCACTCCCACAATTTAACATAGGATAGATGAAATTGGAGATATGGGTGGACATGTGTGAGGACTCACCCATTTTGTGCTGGGCTGAGACCAGCATAGTAGTTTGGCATCCATGGTTAAACAGGATAGCCAGGAAAGGGGAGTGGCTTGGATCCTTCTCTGGGAGGGGGAGAGAGCGGCCTGAGATTGGCCCAGAGCTGAGGGGAGGAGCCGAGCTGCTTAGGAGGGAAAGAGTGTAGCTTATTTAGCAGTCTCTTGTCAGAACTCTGAGAGAGGGGAGTCTCTTGACAGAGCTGAGAGTGAGCGGTCAGTTGTCTTGTAAACTGACAGGAAACGTTCTGTGTGAGAGCTGACAGGTAGTCAGTCACAGGCTTTGGGAATCTCTAGGGTTAGAGATCAGCTCACTTCTCTGAGGAAGCCAGCTACAGGATAACTCTAGGGAAGAGAGTTGGTAGCTAGGGTGCTTCTAGAACAGTGGTTCTCAACCTGGGGGTCGCGACCCCCAGGGGGGTCGCGGAGCCATTTTTGGGGGGTCGCAAAGGTGCCTCGGTTGGCCCCGCCCCTTCAGCCTGCTCAAAATGGCTGCCGGCCCCTGTGCCGGGGAAACAGCCAGGCAGTCCAGATCCGCTCCTCCTCGTCCTGTTCCCACAGGGCTGCAGGGAGTCAGGAGGAGGAAGAGGAGCTTAGAAGCAAAGGCCCTCCTCGCCCCCTGGCGAGCTCAGCAGGGCTCCTTTGCGCAAGGTCTTGTGCGCCGCTCCTCGCGCTCCCGCCGGCCGGCAAGGGCGCATGGGAGGCGAAGGCTTGCATGGGCAGAAGGTCAGACTAGGTGGCCTTTAGGTGCAGAGGGAGGGAGGAAACGAAGGAGCCCCCCCGCTGCCCTCCTCCCTGCCTTCCCTGCAGACTGCAAGGCAGGCAGAGCACCGGAAAAAAAAACCGGCGCGAAAAGGCAGTGTGTGTGTGTATGGGAGAGAGGAGTGAAGGGCCCATTGCTCCTTCCTCCCCGCAGGCCGTGGGGACTGGAGCCGCATGCAGGGTCTCCCCAGGAGGAGGAGGGAGAGAGGGAAGGTGCTGATGCCCTTTTCTTTCGAGTCCTTTTGACTTCCTCTCTGCTCCCCTTTCACTGAAACCCTCTGGCGGGGGCAGAGACCTGGCTGGGTTGCTGTGAGTTTTTCCCTTCCTTACCAATATGCCCCCGATGACAAATGCCCCTTTTTGTTTTCCCCCAGGGCGCAGGATTTCCTTCCTTCCCCATTCACTTCCTTCCCTTTCTTCTCTCCCCCCCCTTTCTCCTTGCTTCCTTCCTTTTTTCCTTCCATGCTTACATCTTTCCACCAGTTCCCTTCCCTCCCCTCCCCAGGCTGCCTAAATCAGGTTGCAGCCCCTGTGTGTACTCTGCAGCCAGCCACCCGTGCGTTGGGGAAGGGAGGGGGGGAGGGAGAGAAAGGGAGGCTGCTTTTGCTGCCCCCTCCTCCTCTTCTTCCTCTTCCTCCTTCGTGTTCTGCTTTTGTTTTTGGGAGGAAGGAAGGCATGAGAAAGGGAGCGAAGCCGCCTAGCGCTGCTGTCTTCTGTGGCGCCCCCAGAGTTGAAAGAGGAAGGGGTGCCCCTCCAGGTGACCTTAGCTCAGGCCTGGGCAAACTTGGACCTTCCAGGTGTTTTGGACTTCAACTCCCACAATTCCTAACTGCCTACCGGCTGTTAGGAATTATGGGAGTTGAAGTTCAGACACCTGGAGGGCTTAAGTATCATTTTTATGATTTATCACTATGCTTTAATTATATTCAATTTGTAACAATTTAAATACACCATATATATCAGATATTTATATTACTGGGCTGCTGTGAGTTTTCCAGGCTGTATGGCCATGTTCCAGAAGCATTCTCTCCTGACTGCACTTATGGCCGGCATCCTCAGAGATTCTTGGGATCTGTTGGAAACTAGGCAAGGGAGGTTTATATATCTGTGGAATGGTGTCCAGGGTGGGGAAAACTCTTGTCTGTTGGAAGCAAATTGGAATTAATCCCCTTGATTAGCATTGCAAAGCTTTGCAGCTTCAAAACCTGGCAGACTCCTGCCTGGGGAGATGTTAGCTGGCCTTGATTGTTTCATGCCTGGAATTCCCCTGTTTTCAGAGTGTTTTTTTTCCTCACTGTCCTGATTTTAGAGTTTTTAATACTGGTAGCCAGATCGTGTTCATGTTCATGATTTCCTCCTTTCTGTTGAAAATTTCCATGTGCTTCATGTGGCTTCTCTGTGTTGTCTGACATGGTGGTTGTTAGAGTGGCCAAGCATTTCTGTATTCTCAAATAATATTCTGTGTCCAGGTTGGTTCATCAAGTTCTCTGCTATGGCTGAATACTCTGGTTGAATTAGTCTGTTGTGCTTTTCATGTTCCTTGATTAATGTTTGGGTGCTGTGTTTGGCGGTCCATCCCTATGTATATTTGCCCACAGTTGGCGGTCCCTATGTAGATTTGTCCTGCAGGACCTCTGCAGGAGTCTATTGTACACCATGCAGCTGGTGACAATTCTACACAGGGATTGCCAAAAGCAGCATTCCCCAAAACATGAATCAAGGAACATGAAAGGCACTGCAGACTGATTCAGCCAGAGAACTCAGCCATAGCAGCACACTTGATAAATAATGGAATTTAATATTAAATAATTAAATTAAATAATTAGTAATAAAATAAGTAGCAACGAAAATAATTTTATGGTTGGGGGCCACCACAACATAAGGAACTGGATTTAGGGGTCACGGCATTAGAAAGGTTGAGAACCACTGTTCTAAAAAGACTGAGTGTTAGCTCAGGGAGTTACTAGTTTAGCTAGTGGACAACTACTCACTACTAGTCAGTGGCATTAGAGTGAGGAAGGTTAGATAGACAAGTTTAGAACGGTCTAGTGTTGTAACTAAGATCTAAGAAAGTAATCTATAATAACCAACATGCTCTAGTACATTTCTGTTAACCATTACGCTATTGTGCCTCACTTGGAAACCATTATGCTCTGTGCCTTTCAAAAGCCTGTTAAGTTAATAAAAGGTTGTTTGTTAACTTTTAAGAAAAGCCTCCATTGTGCCTCTTTACATCTGAGTGTGCCAGTTCCCGCCTTCTCGCCGTTCCAGGAAAGGGGGAAAGATTTTTACCTCAGAATCCCCTCCGTTTGTGTATTAGAAAGGAGCCTAGCTGAAATATTATTTTAAAAGAAAATCTTAAAGAGTAAACTTTAGGTTGGTGGTAGCGTTCCTAATAATTTTAAGCCCAAGTCGTCACAACATGCAACATCATGCGTATTTGAGGGACCGTCTCACCCCATATTGCCCTCCGAGATCACTTCGGTCTGAGGACTCCAATCTCCTGGAGATACCTTCAGCTAAACTCGCAAGGCTGACTGCTACCCGCTGGAGGGCGTTCTCTGTCATAGCACCTACGCTGTGGAACGCCCTCCCGGCCGGAACTCGGGCTATGAAGGACTTGCTCCCGTTTAGACGGGCCTGTAAAACATACCTGTTTAAGCAGGCCTTTGGTGAGTAAGTCCTGCCCATGCCCCGTCATCTATTCGTTCTTCTGAGGATGATGTGCTGTTCTTGTTTTAACTGTGTTATTAATTACTGTACTGCTGTTGTTTTTAATTGTTTTTAACTGCTTATTGCCTGTATTTTACTGTGCCCTTTGGCTCCTGTAAGCCGCCGCGAGCCTCAGGGAGTCGGCGGCATAGAAGCCCGAATAATAAATAAATAAATAAATAATGTGATGGCAGAAGTTCTTCATGGGGAAGAACACACAAGCCAAGAGAGACTAGATAAGTTTGCTTTTGCTTGAACCTACTGGGAATTCAAAGGTTCCAACTCTCTTTTCCTCTGTGAATCAACCGAGTACAAAATATACCTGTACTTGAGCTTAGTTTGCAGCAACTGAAGTAAGCTGAGGACAAGTGGACAAAGTAAGCAGAAGAAAGAGAAGCTGGGACATTTTAAAAAACCTGCTGAAAAAGTGGACGGACAGAAAATTAATTAAGACTTTCCAAGCCAAATTGGGACAATTGTTTGGCACAAACTCTTGGAATCTGCCCTAGCCAGCATAGTGACTGACCATATAGACCAGGAGTGGGCAATTATTTTTTCCAAGGGGCCACATAAGAGCCAAAAAATATTATGGAGGGCCGCACCTAAAGGCTGCACTACATTCTAATCTACATTATTTATTTATTTATTTACTATATATTTACTAAATATTGCACATCATTAATATATCAAGAAATATTCATATATTATTAGTAATAATATCATAATGATTATATTACAGCATACATATATATAGACATTATAATATATTGAAATTATTATATAACATTATTATATTATATTATTATTATATTATTATAATAAAATTATAATATAATAATAATAAAACCTACTAAAATTAAATTAAATTAAATTCAAGAAGACAAGGTGTGAACCAAGATGAAGGCTGACATCATCAAGAGAGGAAGGATCCCAAGATGGAATGGCCCAATGGCCCCAGCCCAGAGGATGGCAAAGTGAACCCAGCCGCTGCCACAGCAGCAGGTGATCGGAGCAGGTGACCAGCGCAGCAGGTGATCGGAGGCTGCAGGCCTCCGCCCGCTCTCGCCCCCAGCCCTTCCCCAGCTGATCACCCTGCTATGGAGTGCCTGCCATCCCTGGGCCTGCAGGGGGAGCAGTCTGCGGCTTATTCGACCTGGCAACTCAGAAAACGATCAAGTCTTCCAGGTCGCCAGGGCGATCAGCCCCTACAGGTCACCGAGTGCTCCTGCTGCAGGCCCGGATCGCCTCCAGAGATGTCAGGCACTCCAAAGCCGCCGCTCCTCCGGCCTGTCTGCCGACACAGGCCCCACAGAGCCCGCGATGGGATGGAGGCAGTGGCACCCCTTCTTCTTGGCCCCATCCCCAACGCCCTTCTCCCCGGGCCAGACAGAATCGGCTGCCAGGCTGCATTCGGCCCGCGGGCCATAGGTTGCCCACCCCTGCTATAGACAGAGGCATTCCAAAAATTATGGGTGTCAAATGTAACTTTTCCCAAGCCCTGCTTAAGGCACAGAACTAAGAAAGAAAGAAAGAAAGAAAGAAAGAAAGAAAGAAAGAAAGAAAGAAAGAAAGAAACAAGCTCCTGTTTCAGCAGAGCTGGCCGTACTACTGAATATTTCAAAAGATCATTGAATAGCACTTACTTACCTGGAATAGTCTGTCCAGTTCTGAGCATCACAATTCAAGAAGGATATTAAAAAGTTGCAACTTATTTTTCTGCAATCAAACCTCCCATTTAAGGCTATCGTGAAGTTAAATTATTTCTTTATCATATTATACCCTGCCCTTCTCACCCTGCAGGGGACTAAGGCAGCTTACATATATAGGCAGAGAGTCGATTATTTATGTATGCCATTAAAACATACATAAATGAAATAAACATATATATTTAAATTATCATTAAAAGTATATAAAACATTAAAAACCACTTGTTTAAAATCACTCAGTCCAATATCATAGTCCGTGGTCATTCCAAATTGTCATTACACTATTCTGTATTCTCGTATTGTACTGAAAGATTACAAACCAGACACTTGGTCCCACATTCAAGATTTTTAGCTTTTTCCTGAAGATCAGGAAGGAGGGACCTGATCTAATTTCACTAGGGAGGGAGTTCCATAGTTGAGGAGCCACCACTGAGAAGGCCCTGTCTCTTGTCCCCACCAACCGCACTTTAGAGGGAGGCAGGACCGAGAGCAGGGCCTCCTGAGAAGATATTAACCTCCTAGCTGGCTCATACAGGGAGATACGTTCGGACAAGTAAACTGGGCTGAACTGTTTAGGGCTTTATAGGATAAAGCCAGCACTTTGAACTGTACTCGTAGCAGACTGGGAGCCAGTGGAGCTGATGTAACAGGGGAATTATAAGCTCTCTGTACTCTGCTCACCGGAGAGCAATCTGGCTGCCACCTGTTGGACTACTTGAAGCTGCTGAACAGTCTTCAAAGGCAGTGCTAATCGGGGCTGGCCAATTGCAACACTCACAATTGCCTCAAGCAGAGAAGGGTCCTTTCTCCCACCCGAGACATCATTCCGTGTGTGTGTGTGTGTGTGTATACAGTATGTATGTATGTATGTATGTATGTGTGTGTGTGTATATATATATATATATATATATATATATAAACCCCACTTGCCTAGTTTCCAACACACCTCACAACCTCTGAAGATGCCTACCATAGATGCAGGCGAAACGTCAGGAGAGCATGCTCCTGAGCATGGCCGACAGCTCGGAAACTCACAGCAACCCAGTGATTCCAGTCTTTCATGTTGCCTTCGACAACAGATTTTAACTGAATTTTAAAAAATACCAATGATAATTAATTATGTTTTGATGTTTGTATGTTTTTAGATTTTACACCCCTAGACCAGAGTGGTGGCCTCCTTTCCCGTATCTCCCCTCCCCCATATTGCTCTTATTGGGGGTGGGGTGACCAGTGGCACTCCCTCCAAATATAATAATAGATGGGGTAAGAGGATGGGAAAGAAAAGCAGAATATATCTCTAATAGGTAGGAAAAGTCTATACTAGTCGTGCACAGAAACAGGATAATGTGGCGTAAATATCTATCTAGAAATATCTTTCAACAGCTAATATTTTATTGATCGAGATAGTCTTGTTTTTCTTGAAGCTTCAATATATTCTCTATAATACAAAACAAAGAAAATAATTTTAATTATCATTATGTAGTGTTTGGTTTTAAAACCATTTTAAGTTTAAATCTCTATTGCCTTCTTCTCTGCAATATTTTCCAATATCGACCATTAATTTTATAATCCAATTTTCTTTATATTTGTGACAATATGATATATTTATATCATTTTTCCAGATTGTTCTCCATGTGTCAGAATTTATTTTATATCCAACGTCCCTTGACCATTTTTTCATATAATTTCTCATTTGGTCATCTTAATTTTCCCATCTCGGCAGTATTTTATATAATTTTCCTACTAACTTTGGGTCTTTGCCCAATAATACTTCTTCAGGTTCATTATATTGATCTTCAAAACCTATTTTTTCATGTTGTTTGTATTTTACTCTAATCTGAAAATAAGGAAACCAGTTCATCTCATTATCACTGTCTAATTGTAGTTTGGTTTTCAATGTATATTGTTGTCCATTCAAACACGTCCCGCTCTTGCCTGGCTTCTGGAGCAACCCAGTCGCTCTTTGGGAGGCACCAAAGTCCCCTCCAGGTTTGAGAAGCCGTTCTCTGAGTGGCATCTCTTCTCTCTTGCAGGTGACCTTGACCTTCCAAGACGTGGCCATCTACTTCACGGAGGAGGAGTGGAGGTTGCTGGGCAAGGAGCAAAGGGCCTTGTACGAGGAGGTCATGATGGAGACCTACGAGCACGTGACCTTCCTGCGTAAGGACCTTCCCAACACCCCCTTTCCTCTGGAGATTCAGGGCCCTTTCCATTCCTCGGCCAGGGTGCGATGAGACTCCTTTCATGTCCTCTTCAGCTCAGGCCCTTGTTTCCCAGGAACATCAAGGGGTTCCCCTTAGCAACTGGGAGCCATTCTCAACCAGTCCTTCTCTGGGTCTGGAAGGTGCCTCTGGGAAGGCCCACAAGAGTCCAGAAAGCAATGGCTTCCCAGGCAGCGCTGGGCTCTCAGGTCCACTCGTGTGTCCTTCAGAGTAACCACAACCCCTTCACACTGGTCCTGTGGTTTGGCCTAAGTGCACGCCCATGTTTGTGGATGGGTATCCTCTGGGAAGGATGAGCATATGCGCACAGAGAGGCAGAAGTGGGGCCCTGAGAGGAGAGTGTCCCCGCTTGTCATCCCAAGAGCAAGGCCACAACTGCCCAAGGCTACCAGCCCAGCTCCCCTCTTCTCGCCCCCCTCCACCGACCACCACCCCATTGGCCTGCAGACCCGTCCTTCCCGCTTCCAGTTCTGAGAAGCCTATTGGGTGTCCTGCTTCTTCTGCCGCTTTGCCGTAGTCCCTCCCCCCTCCGTCCTCTGCAGGCCTGACTACTCTCCACTTCTCCCTCCGTTCCCGTTTCCCCAAAAGGTTCTTCCTCCCTGAAAGTTGGGACTCACGCTTGTCTCTCCTTGTCCTTCTTTATAGGAGAGAACTGGTGGGCCACAAGAGCAAGCGTGAAGGGCAGGAGCCATCTTGGGCGCAAGCTGCATCTTGCCAGACATCTCCATGCCCACAAGTGTCAGCACTGTGGGAAATGCTTTGCTCAGAAGGGAACCCTTAAACGTCACTTGAGAGTCCACACAGGAGAGAAACCCTTCAAATGCCAGCACTGTGGGAAAGGCTTTGCTCAGAAGGAAACCTTGAGGATCATCTGAGAGTCCACACAGGAGAGAAACCCTTCAAATGCCAGCACTGTGGGAAAGGCTTTGCTCAGAAGGGACACCTTAACGATCATCTGAGAGTCCACACAGGAGAGAAACCCTTCAAATGCCAGCACTGTGGGAAAGGCTTTGCTCAGAAGGGAAACCTTAACCGTCACCTGAGAGTCCACACAGGAGAGAAACCCTTCAAATGCCAGCACTGTGGGAAAGGCTTTGCTCAGAAGGGAAACCTTGAGGATCATCTGAGAGTCCACACAGGAGAGAAACCCTTCAAATGCCAGCACTGTGGGAAAGGCTTTGCTCATAAGGGAAACCTTGAGGATCATCTGAGAGTCCACACAGGAGAGAAACCCTTCAAATGCCAGCACTGTGGGAAAGGCTTTGCTCAGAAGGGACACCTTGAGAGGCATCTGAGAGTCCACACAGGAGAGAAACCCTTCAAATGCCAGCACTGTGGGAAAGGCTTTGCTCAGAAGGGAAACCTTGAGATTCATCTGAGAGTCCACACAGGAGAGAAACCCTTCAAATGCCAGCACTGTGGGAAAGGCTTTGCTCATAAGGGAAACCTTAACCGTCACCTGAGAGTCCACACAGGAGAGAAACCCTACGAATGCCAGCACTGAGGGAAAGGCTTTGCTGGGAAGGGGATTACTATTTATTATTTAAAATCTTTTGTATCCCAGTCGTCTCACCTCCGAAGAGGGACTCAGACCGGCCGGACAGAAAAAAGTCATTGCAATTGATACAAATTAAAACATCATATAAGAATACAAAGTTAAAATTGTCAGAATATTGAGCTCCTTAGCTGTGTGGAAGAAAATACTTCTGCAGACCCAGAATGAGTACAAACAGCTTTACTGGCACATACATCCAACACTTAACATCCGCCACATGGGAAGAAGGAAGCTGGCTTGGAGCCTCCTACATATACTAGTCACAGAGTCTTGCATCATCTCTCTCTTTAACTCTTTCAGCACCAGACTTCAGTTCTGCACAGTCACTCGTAGGCTGATGAAATCCAGGCACATAGATTGCATCATACATACATTGCGTCATACATGGCACCTCATTTACATTTCATCTAATACATAGAACATAAAACTTAATACTTTCACAATCCCCCTCTGAAATGTAAATTTCTGTCCTGCTATATACACAATATCTAAGCATATATCTTCACTTCAATTCTGCTCATTTTAACCTTTTTTGAACCACTCCTCATTACAATTACTTAGTCAATATAATTGTATCTAACCAGAACTAGCATTTCCATCATTATGTTTCAATTCTACAGAGGGTACTTAATATACTTATTCAATAAACATATATTTATTATTTATTTATTTATTTATTAACTTCGATTTAGTATACCGCTCACTCCGGAGCTCAGAGCGGTTCACAGAAGAAGCATAAACACCGTGAGTAATAAAACAGATAAAACAGTTAAAACACATTAAACATCAAAGCAGTTAAAACATATTAAAAACACTAGCCCTCAGCGAAGGCTGGGGGACGAGATAAGAATCTGGGGGAATAGGCGGCATGGCACACAGTGTGGTTGAGTTAAGGGCCAAACGCCTTCCTAAAGAGCCAAGTCTTCAAGGCCTTGCGGAAGGGCAGAAGAGCGCGGATGGCGCGAATCTCCTCCGGGAGGCCGTTCCAGAGACTTGGGGCAGCTACAGAGAATGCCCTCCGCCGTGTAGTGGCCAGTCTGCAGGTTCCAAGGGAAGGCACCTCAAGGAGGTTAAGCTCCTCAGAGCGCAGTGATCTCGCGGGCACATAAGGGGTAAGTCGCTCCCTCAGGTACACTGGCCCCAAACCATAGATGGCCTTAAAGGTGAGAACTAACACCTTGAAGAGGACCCGAATTCAATCGGAAGCCAGTGCAGCTCGCGCAGGAGTGGGGTCGCGTGGTCAGATCTTGCAGCACCCAGGAGGAGGCGGGCTGCGGCGTGCTGCACTAGCTTAAGCTTCCGGATCATCGACAAGGGAAGGCCAATGTAGAGCGCATTACAGTAATCGAGCCTCGAGATGACCGTGGCTTGGATCACCGTAGCAAGGTCGCGTTGGGAGAGGTAGGGAGCCAGGCGCTTAGCCAACCGTAGGTGGTAGAATGCTGTCCTGCAGGTGCAGCCAATCTGCTCCTCCATGGACAGGTGGGCGTCCAGCCGGACCCCCAGACTTTTTACCGATGGCTGAGGGCAGAGGGCCACACCATCGAAAGTTGGCAACTGGGTCACTACCCCCCCCGGGCGGCCCAGCCACAAGATCTCCGTCTTCGCCGGGTTCACCTTCAACTTACTGGCTCGCAGCCATCCAGTAACGGCTTCAAGGCAAAGATGGAAATTATCGGGTACAGAGACTGCCCCGGGGTCCAACCTCAGAATGAGCTGGGTATCATCAGCGTACTGATGACACTCCAGCCCAAAACTCCGTACCAGTTGGGCGAGTGGTCGCATATAGATGTTAAATAACAGCGGGGAGAGGATAGCCCCCTGAGGCACCCCGCAACTCAGCGGGGAGCCTCCGGAGACCGCCCCTCCCCACTTCACTCGCTGCTGGCGGCGTTGGAGGAAGGAGGACAGCCAGTTGAGGGCTGTCCCCCTCACCCCTGCCACCGCCAGGCGGTGTATCAAAAGTTGGTAATCGACGGTATCAAACGCTGCCGTGAGGTCCAATAACACGAGCAGCGCCGATCCACCTCGGTCCAAGTGGCAGCGGAGTAGGTCTGTGATGGAGACCAGGACAGTCTCCGTCCCATGGCCTGAACGGAAGCCGGACTGGAAAGGGGTCTAGCCAGGTTGCGTCATCCAAGAAGGTCTGCAGCTGGTCCATTGCTGCCCTCTCAATCACCTTGCCCAGGTACGGAAGGTTCGACACTGGGCGGTAATTGGAGGGGTCTAATCCGGGCTTCTTCAGCAATGGACTGACCACCGCCTCTTTTAGCTCCTCTGGAAAAGCCCCTTGCTCAAGGGAGCAGTTGACTATCCTCAACAGAGGGCCTCGTAACCCCTCCACGCAAGCTCGAATCAGCGTGGAGGGGCACGGGTCGAGGGAGCAGGTGGTCGACTTAAGGGCTGCGACAATCTTGTCAACATCCTCTGCGTCCAGTGGTCGAAACCGGTCGAAGGTGGACCCGGCGGAGGGCCACGGAGTCTCCAGCTCCTGGACTGTATCAAGTGTGGAAGGAAGGTCCCGGCGGAGCAACGCAATCTTGTCTGCGAAGTGATTCTGAAAAACCTCAGCAGAAAGGGCCGAATTGTCATTGTTTGGGATGGTAGGGACCATCGTCAGCTGCCGAATTATCCTGAACAATTGAGCTGGGCGTGAATCCGCAGACGCTATCAAGGAGGCATAATAAACTTTTTTCGCCTCCTTGACAGCATGCTCATAAGCATCCATAAAAAGCTTATAAGCTGATATATAACACATGAATACACACAACTATTGCAGAAACATCACAGTCATATTATCATTGCATTATTTGTGTCCGTAATACAGATACAAATGCCCTATCCAGTACACAATCAATATACATCATAGCACAATAACATTTCTCACATCTTACACATTTCTTTTCACAATATAACTGCTTCAATCCTAATATTGTTACAACCACAGTTATTGTAACATTGAACAATAAACATTTCATCGTAACACATCATTTGGACATTTATCTTGCACATTTATCTGTAACCCAATTCACCTCTGTGAAATCTCTGGTTTCCTGTGAATTTTCCTCCTCAAATGTGCCTAACTTCTTTAACACTGTGTCTCACACAGAAACACACCTCTCTCTCCCTCCTTGGTTTGTGTCTTGCATTTCTCTCACACGGACAATGCAGACTTAGAACACACCGTTCACAAAACACATCACATGGTTTAACTGCAGAATCTCTTCATTTTCAATCACATCTGCACCTTCAACATTCTTCAAAAACTCTTTTTCACACAACACACAACACCCCTACACATGATTTTTTTTTTACTTCTTGGTGTTTTGCTCTGTACTGACTTTTCTTACTTCTTCTATCACCTCCTGCTTAATTGCCTTAGGTGTTACCTATCCTTTCGGTATTTGTGTTCTTTCCTTCTTTTGTGTATCTATCTGTTCCTTGGGCGAACTACAACTCTCTTCCTTACATACTGTAGTGTTTCTATACTTTGGAAAACCATGCAAACACATTTCTCTATGTTTTTCTTTCTTGTGATTTTTCTCTCTTGCTGACAATAGCACATTCGCTTTTTGCCCAAATAACCTCAAACAAGGAATATAACACGTTGCATATTTACTAAACAGTTGCAATGACCCCTACACCAGCGAGACAGATGCTCCATGTATGGTCTCGACATTCCTCAGGTTGGACAGGTTGTTGGTGACGTGATGAGTTGCTCTCGAATCAAGGACCCACTTGCCACTGGTGCTACTGGTCGCTCAAAGAAAAATATCAGTCCGAAACCGTGGGTGAAGTCAACCTACGTGTGCACCGGTCTTGTTTTTTTTCAATGTGGGAGTGAGATGTAGCATATCGTATTCCTGACTGTTAACCCCCTCCCCATTCCTCTCCCCCCCCCCACAATATAATCTTGTTGTATGAATGCTCTTTTGAATGCTTGTATTTGACATTGTCATTGTCTATTTTAAACAATAAAATTCTTTATTTTTTTAAAAAGAGACCCTACATGGCCACTTCTGGCAGGGCCTCGGTGTTTGGAGACTGCTACTGAGGTCGGAAAGACGGAGGCCGAGGAGAGGCAGATGAGTTGGTCACCACTGAATGGATCTCTGCAGTCGTCATTGCTGGTCGGACCTCGAGTGGATTCCTTGGGCCGGGTGAGTGACCGACTGTTTGGAGGTCGCTGCCACCTGGACCAGGGCTTGGCTTGTCCTTGGTCGGAGCGGCAGGGCTCAGCCGATCCTTGGGCTGGCACCGAGGCTTCTCCCTTGGCCTCTGCTTGTGTTGTGGGGGCCTTTGGAGGGGAGCCTGGCTTGCCACGTTCTTTGTCTAAGGATGGATTTTTCCACCGGCGCCGATGTCTGGCTCTCGCGGAGAGAAATACGTACGCACTCCGTTGTCATAAGCTCACTGTTGTGATCTCTCGTTACAGATCCAGTTTTACCGAGCTAATGGAAAACCCTCATCTGCAGGCACAGTTACATTCATTGGGCTGCAAGGCAGGCCAAGAGGACTCATTATAGCCAGCATTTGGGCCTCGCTTCCATTGCCACTATGGAGTGGCAAGGGATTAGAGGTATGCATTGTTCCTGTTATTGTTCCAGTCTCGGAGAGGGTGTAGTCGAGCCAGGAAGCCCCAAACCCAAAAAGAACCAACTGCAGAGAGTCCCCAGTATTCCTTTTGGCCCATGGCCTAAGTTACACCAGTACCAGACCCCTTTTCCCCCTTCCCTTTCTGCCTCACTCAGTTCTATACATCACACTGCACCAACTTCGTCCCTCCCAGTACACCCAGCCACCATTGCCTCCCATTGCCCCATCCACACAACATTTGCACAGCCAATAGAACCCATGCATTCAGTATCCACAAGTTGGAAGTTCCCCAATCTGCCCGTTGTTGCCCCAAGGCACTCTGCCTCTTCCCCATCTTGTCTCTGCTCTTTTCTTCTCTCCGTTCTCCCCTCCCATGCCTGGGGAAAGCCCGGAAAGCGACCGCCGCAATCAGTGGCCTGGCCCCAGCTGGGACCTGAAGTTCACCCAAGGACACTGGTTATGGACTCCTTGCTGCTATTCTCACTGCTTTGCACCCAAGCCCCAAAGGCTCTGCAGTTCACCCAAGGACAGTAATTACATCAAGGAGAACTACAACTCCCAAAGGAAGGCAGCACTGCGTTGCCTGTTTTAAAGATCATAACTCTGGGAGCAAGAACTGTATGGGAAAATCTGGGAAATTGCTGGGGATCTCCCTGTATGTACAGTGTGGCTTCATAAGTTTTCCCCTTTGACCCCTTGTAACCCTTCCCTTCCCCTCTTTCCCATGTAAAGAAAGATTGCCTGTATTTTCGCTATTGTGTCAGCTGAGAGGAAGTAACTGAATTCCCATCCTAAACCTTTCATGGATCATCATTGTTCTCATTGCATGAGCTTTTTCTGATGGAAACCTTGTTTTGGATCACCCAGGCCCTTGTCCTGGGCCCACATTCCATCAGCCTGAAGGAAGTATTAATCATCGGAGTTTAGTCCAATTAATTCATCCTCTGGGACCTGGACATGAAATATTTGTTCACACAGCGGGAGCCACAGCTGGCCTCGGAACCCAGATTGTGTCCCAAAATAGACCCTCGGTCACACAAAGGCTTGAGTGAGTTTCTGTCGTCAAGTCTCTTCCTCCCTTTCCCATTCATCCTCAAATCCACTAATCCTATCACTCCCAGGAGTCATTTAAGGTCGTTTACCTAGCTAGGACTCTTTTGTTTTACTCATATGCCAATATTGACAGCCATTTCCGTCTGAGCTTCCCTTCCTGAAATCCATATGGCCACAGACTCCTGATTGGCTGGGGTGGCGAATGGGAGTAAGCGCCAATAGGCTCCCCAGAGCCGGTCAACACCCCATCCATCAGCTGATCTCTACGTTCCGACCAATCATCGACGGAGCCGGCCCAGAAGGGGGCAGGCGGGAATTTCAATTGTTTTGACAGTTCTGTAACCTTTAAAACCAATGTTTTGAATGTATATGCATGCGTTATTTGCGGGAATCAGGGTATTGCGGTTCGCATCCTCTCAGCTGAGCAGAATAAACAATTTCGTGGCATCTACCTTGCAGATTGGTGAGCATAATTGGGTCCAAGGGAGGCGGGTAGACTACGAGGGCCTAACCGCTCCTGGCTCGCCAGGTTAACTGAACCCTCGCGGGCTCTGCTCCGTGGTCGGTCCACGGGGCTTGTCCGGTTGTCAGACAGCGGGCCTGGGGGATTGGCAGCTGTTCGATAACAAGGGCCCCCTCCAAACATGTTGGTGATTCACCTAGGAGGCAATGATCATGGCCTTTTGAAGGGTAGAGTCCTCTACTTGCAAGCTTGGGATGACATTTGCAGGATCTGGCAGGCATGGCCCAGGGTTCATATAGCTTGGTCAGCGATTATCCCGTGCCTCCGGTGGTCAGGAGATGGGGATGTTAAAGAGATGGAGACCTCCAGAAAGCATGTGAGCTGGGCCATGTGTATAGCGCTTGCAAGAGGTAGGGGTTCTTACATATTTCATAGCCAGATCACGCACGACAAGCCTCACCTTTACCGATTGGTTGGGATCCATCTGTTGGAGGCAGCCAATGCACAGTTTCTTCATGATTTAATGACAAGTGTTGAGCCAGCGATAGATGGCTTGGTGGGGGATGGGAGCTAAATAGGGCATTTGCTCTCAATCCGTGGCGTAAATAGATTAGTAATACAAAGGTTGGTATATACTTAAGGCACCCCTTAAGGGTGTGGGCCATTATGCAAACACTCACCTAGAGGTTAATTTTAGGGGGTAAGGTGATTTAGAATAGCCCATAAATGGGGAGAGTCTAATCTCAAAATTGAGAGACTTCTCTGGACGTTTCCCTTACGGGTTGCCCAGGCTTAAATCTCCAGGGGACCCAGGTATTACGCCTGAATAGCTGAGGGGTAGACTATACAAGACACTACCTCAGCTTAGACACACCAAGTTGAACTGACCCCTAAAGTTAGTTGAGTTAAAAGTTAAATAGGTAGCAATCAATAAAAGCTGCCCAAATTTTAAATCCATATTATGTTGTCTGTTTCGTTATTTTGGGGGGTTGGAAGACAAAAACTGCCTTTACCTGTTTGTGTTGTCTGTCCTTGTTAATTGAATAATCGGCATTGAATGTTTGCCATATGTGTGTTCTGTAAGCTGCTCTGAGTCCCTTTCGGGGTGTCCAACACTGTAAATAAATAAATACATTTACTGAATGTACACATTATTCATTTATACATTTTAGGGGTGTCATCTTTAAGAACAAAGACGAAGAAAGATGGGGCTTTCTTTTTAATTTCTGCAAAATTTAAGGGCTCTGTTTTTCAGTACCTTTTGGCTACAATGCTGGTGCTGCTCACTATCAACGCATTTATAATGGAGGGGAGGATGCAAAAAATTGCCACCCCATAAGAATTGTTTGAATTTTCCTTCAGTTCCTAAATTTAAATAGCTCAAATCTTCAGTTGGACATTTCAAAATACATGTTTGGCATCCAAAGAAAGGACCCAGGGCCAGTTACAAAAGGAATGGACATGTAGGAATTTTTTTAAAAATCCAGTGCCCCTTCTTTAAAATGCTAGAAATATTGGTACTGATGGAAAATTTCATTGTGGTGTAGGATTTTATTTGTGGAACAATGTCCCAAATTTGACCTCCTTGACCTTAGTACCCTTGAAGTTCAAAAGCTTTAAGAAGGAACAGTACAACGGATATACATTTAAATCCATAGAAGGGTCTCTAGCTTTGTGAAGAAGATGTGGAGAAGGGAAAATTGACCACTCTGAAGCAGTGGGAGTAAAATGCTTGCCAGGTCATTAAGGACAAAGAATAATAAAGCTATGACTAAGATGCTCTTAGGGTCTTATTTTCCTCCTCCGGAAAGCTTGTGCTGGGGTGGAATGAACTTTGTGGAGAGTAAAGTACTAATGACTTGAATGGCTGAGTCACCATGCAAAGCCCATGAATGCCTCCTTCGTAGCCACAGAATCATAAGCATCTAAAGGTTATGCATGTTCTTCACTGAAGCAATATCCAAACATACAAGCTTGTTATTGCATATCTTCACTGGAAGCAGGATGTGCCTGGATTTATACCAACAAAGTTTTCTACACTATGGTTGCAAAGAACAAGATGGGAGAACTTTTTAAAAACTACATTTTTAAGACTACCACTCCCACAATTTAACATAGGATAGATGAAATTGGAGATATGGGTGGACATGTGTGAGGACTCACCCATTTTGTGCTGGGCTGAGACCAGCATAGTAGTTTGGCATCCATGGTTAAACAGGATAGCCAGGAAAGGGGGAGTGGCTTGGATCCTTCTCTGGGAGGGGGGAGAGAGCTGCCTGAGATTGGCCCAGAGCTGAGGGGAGGAGCCGAGCTGCTTAGGAGGGAAAGAGTCTAGCTTATTTAGCAGTCTCTTGTCAGAACTCGGAGAGAGGGGAGTCTCTTGACAGAGCTGAGAGTGAGCGGTCAGTTGTCTTGTAAACTGACAGGAAACGTTCTGTGTGAGAGCTGACAGGTAGTCAGTCACAGGCTTTGGGAATCTCTAGGGTTAGAGATCAGCTCACTTCTCTGAGGAAGCCAGCTACAGGATAACTCTAGGGAAGAGAGTTGGTAGCTAGGGTGCTTCTAGAACAGTGGTTCTCAACCTGGGGGTCGCGACCCCCAGGGGGGTCACGGAGCCATTTTCGGGGGGTCACGAAGGTGCCTCGGTTGGCCCCGCCCCTTCAGCCTGCTCAAAATGGCTGCCGGCCCCTGTGCCGG
The DNA here is from genome assembly GCA_030556195.1 of Anolis apletophallus. Taxonomy (NCBI): domain Eukaryota; kingdom Metazoa; phylum Chordata; class Lepidosauria; order Squamata; family Anolidae; genus Anolis; species Anolis apletophallus. Next base: position 173,134,878 of record JARBWK010000004.1, read on the forward strand.
GAAACAGCCAGGCAGTCCAGGTCCGCTCCTCCTCGTCCTGTTCCCACAGGGCTGCAGGAGTCAGGAGGAGGAAGAGGAGCTTAGAAGCAAGGCCCTCCTCGCCCCTGGCGAGCTCAGCAGGGCTCCTTTGCGCAAGGTCTTGTGCGTCGCCTCCCTCGCGCTCCCGCCGGCGGCAAGGCGCATGGGAGGTGAAGGCTTGCATGGGCAGAAGGTCAGACTAGGTGGCCTTTAGGTGCAAAGGGAGGGAGGAAGCGAAGGAGCCCCCGCTGCCCTCCTCCCCCTGCCTTCCCTGCAGACTGCAAGGCAGGCAGAGCACTGGGAAAAAAACCAGCGCGAAAAGGCAGTGTGTGTGTGTATGGGAGAGAGGAGTGAAGGGCCCATTGCTCTTTCTTCCCCGCAGGCCGTGGGGACTGGAGCCGCATGCAGGGTCTCCCCAGGAGGAGGAGGGAGAGAGGAAGGTGCTGATGTCCTTTTCTTTCGAGTCCTTGACTTCCTCTCTGCTCCCCTTTCCCTGAAACCCTCTGGCGGGGGCAGAGACCTGGCTGGATTGCTGTGAGTTTTTCCCTTCCTTACCAATATGCCCCCGATGACAAATGCCCCTTTTTGTTTTCCCCCAGGGCGCAGGATTTCCTTCCTTCCCCCCATTCAATTCCTTCCCTTTCTTCTCTCCCCCCCCCCTTTCTCCTTGCTTCCTTCCTTTTTTCCTTCCATGCTTACATCTTTCCGCCAGTTCCCTTCCCTCCCCTCCCCAGGCTGCCTAAATCAGGTTGCAGCCCCTGTGTGTCCTCTGCAGTCAGCCACCCGGGCGTTGGGGGAGGGAGGAGAGAAAGGGAGGCTGCTTTTGCTGCCCCCTCCTCCTCTTCTTCCTCTTCCTCCTTCGTGTTCTGCTTTTGTTTTTGGGAGGAAGGAAGGCATGAGGAAGAGAGCAAAGCCGCCTAGCGCTGCTGTCTTCTGTGGCGCCCCCAGAGTTGAAAGAGGAAGGGGTGCCTCTCCAGGTGACCTTAGCCCAGGCCTGGGCAAACTTGGACCTTCCAGGTGTTTTGGACTTCAACTCCCACAATTCCTAACTGCCTACAATTTAATATTAAATAATTAAATTAAATAATTAGTAATAAAATAAGTAGCAACGAAACTAATTTTATGGTTGGGGGCCACCACAACATAAGGAACTGGATTTAGGGGTCACGGCATTAGAAAGGTTGAGAACCACTGTTCTAGAAAGACTGAGTGTTAGCTCAGGGAGTTACTAGTTTAGCTAGTGGACAACTACTCACTACTAGTCAGCGGCATTAGAGTGAGGAAGGTTAGATAGACAAGTTTAGAACGGTCTAGTGTTGTAACTAAGATCTAAGAAAGTAATCTATAATAACCAACATGCTCTAGTACATTTCTGTTAACCATTACGCTATTGTGCCTCACTTGAAAACCATTATGCTCTGTGCCTTTCAAAAGCTTGTTAAGTTAATAAAAGGTTGTTTGTTAACTTTTAAGAAAAGCCTCCATTGTGCCTCTTTACATCTGAGTGTGCCAGTTCCCGCCCCCACCGTTCAGGAAAGGGGAAAGATTTTTACCTCAGAATCCCCTCCGTTTGTGTATTAGAAAGGAGCCTAGCTGAAATATTATTTTAAAAGAAAATCCTAAAGAGTAAACTTTAGGTTGGTGGTAGCGTTCCTAATAATTTTAAGCCCAAGTCGTCACAACATGCAACATCCTAATGTGATGGCAAAAGTTCTTCATGGGGAAGAACACACAAGCCAAGAGAGACTAGATAAGTTTGCTTTTGCTTGAACCTACTGGGAATTGAAAGGTTCCAACTCTCTTTTCCTCTGTGAATCAACTGAGTACAAAATATACCTGTACTTGAGCTTAGTTTGCAGCAACTGAAGTAAGCTGAGGACAAGTGGACAAAGTAAGCAGAAGAAAGAGAAGCTGGGACATTTTTAAAAACCTGCTGAAAAAGTGGGACGGCAGAAAATTAATTAAGACTTTCCAAGCCAAATTGGGACAATTGTTTGGCACAAACTCTTGGAATCTGCCCTAGCCAGCATAGTGACTGACCATATAGACCAGGAGTGGGCAATTATTTTTTCCAAGGGGCCACATAAGAGCCAAAAAATATTATGGAGGGCCGCACCTAAAGGCTGCACTACATTCTAATCTACATTATATATTTATTTATTTATTTATTTACTATTTTTACTAAATATTGCACATCATTAATATATCAAGAAATATTCATATATTATTAGTATTAATATCATAATTATTATATTATAGTATATATATAGACATTATAATATATTGAAATTATAATATAACATTATTATATTATATTTTTATTATATTATTATAATAAAATTATTATAAAATAATAATAAAAACTACTAAAATTAAATTAAATTAAATTCAAGAAGACAAGGTGTGAACCAAGATGAAGGCTGACATCATCAAGAGAGGAAGGATCCCAAGATGGAATGGCCCAATGGCCCCAGCCCAGAGGATGGCAAAGTGAACCCAGCCACTGCCACAGCAGAGCAGAGCAGCGCAGCAGGTGATCGGAGGCTGCAGGCCTCCGCCCGCTCTCGCCCCCAGCCCTTCCCCAGCTGATCACCCTGCTATGGAGTGCCTGCCATCCCTGGGCCTGCAGGGGGAGCAGTCGGCGGCTTATTCGACCTGGCAACTCAGAAGACGATTAAGTCTTCCAGGTCGCCAGGGCGATCAGCCCCTACAGGTCGCCGAGTGCTCCTGCTGCAGGCCCGGATCGCCTCCAGAGATATCAGGCACTCCAAAGCCGCCGCTCCTCCGGCCTGTCTGCCGACACAGGCCCCACAGAGCCCGCGATGGGATGGAGGCAGTGGCACCCCTTCTTCTTGGTCCCATCCCCAACGCCCTTCTCCCCAGGCCAGACAGAATCGGCTGCCAGGCTGCATCCGGCCCGCGGGCCATGCTATAGACAGAGGCATTCCAAAAATTATGGGTGTCAAATGTAACTTTTCCCAAGCCCTGCTTAAGGCACAGAACTAAGAAAGAAAGAAAGAAAGAAAGAAAGAAAGAAAGAAAGAAAGAAAGAAGCTCTTGTTTCAGCAGAGCTGGCCGTACTACTGAATATTTCAAAAGATCATTGAATAGCACTTACTTACCTGGAATAGTCTGTCCAGTTCTGAGCATCACAATTCAAGAAGGATATTAAAAAGTTGCAACTTATTTTTCTGCAATCAAACCTCCCATTTAAAGCTATTGTGAAGTTAAATTATTTCTTTATCATATTATACCCTGCCCTTCTCACCCTGCAGGGGACTAAGGCAGCTTACATATATAGGCAGAGAGTCGATTATTTATGTATGCCATTAAAACATACATAAATGAAATAAACATATATATTTAAATTATCATTAAAAGTATATAAAACATTAAAAACCACTTGTTTAAAATCACACAATATCATAGTCCGTGGTCGTTCCAAATTGTCATTACACTATTCTGTATTCTCTTATTGTACTGAAAGATTACAAACCAGACACTTGGTCCCACATCCAAGATTTTTAGCTTTTTCCTGAAGATCAGGAAGGAGGGACTTGATCTAATTTCACTAGGGAGGGAGTTCCATAGTTGAGGAGCCACCACTGAGAAGGCCCTGTCTCTTGTCCCCACCAACCGCACTTTAGAGGGAGGCAGGACCGAGAGCAGGGCCTCCTGAGAAGATATTAACCTCCTAGCTGGCTCATACAGGGAGATACGTTCGGACAAGTAAACTGGGCTGGAACTGTTTAGGGCTTTATAGGATAAAGCCAGCACTTTGAACTGTACTCGGTAGCAGACTGGTAGCCAGTGGAGCTGATGTAACAGGGGAATTATACGCTCTCTGTACTCTGCTCACCGGAGAGCAATCTGGCTGCCACCTGTTGGATTACTTGAAGCTGCTGAACAGTCTTCAAAGGCAGTGCTAATCGGGCTGGCCAATTGCAACACTCACAATTGCCTCAAGCAGAGAAGGGTCCTTTCTCCCACCCAGGGGCGGTCTAAGGTAATTTTAAATGGTAGGCGAACATTATTTTGGTGCCCCCCCCAAAAACATTATTTTTGTCGCCCCCATGTAAAACAAATATACAATTATAATATCACAATACCATTAGTAGTATTATATTGTATCAATGTATATACAATATATTATACCATACTCATACTATATTATATCATAATTATATTATACTACATTACAATATAATTATAATATATTGACATAATAATATAATATAACATTCTATTACATTATTATTATAAAATAACATTATTTATTTAAATAAAATTATCCTCTACTAAATATTTTCATTACTCCTATAAAACTCAAATAACCCAAAATAAAGTAAAATAAAATATTATATATTACTATTTTGTACAATACCACTATACTGCAATATTGTTTGTAATATTACATGTAATATAAAATATATCATTATTCTATTGTTATATTGTATTTGTATTATATTGTATGACAATATTAAGCAGAACTGTATAATAATCAACAAGAAATGCAATGTAAATGCATCAAAATCAGAATATATTACCTATCACCCGACTCATAATTCATAGGAGTCTCCCATAAGTCCAAAATTAGGATCCCAATGTAAATGTAAATCTCTGAGGAACATCGGCAGGGCCAGGATGGCGCCCCATGCGGCCAGGATGGCGCCCCCTTCCCAGATGGCGCCCTAGGCGGCCGCCTACTTGGCCTATCTTGTAGGACCGCCCCTGCTCCCACCCGAGACATCATTCCGTGTGTGTGTATATATATATACAATATATATATATATATATATATATATATATATAAACCCCACTTGCCTAGTTTCCAACACACCTCACAACCTCTGAAGATGCCTACCATAGATGCAGGCGAAACGTCAGGAGAGCATGCTCCTGGAGCATGGCCGGACAGCTCGGGAAACTCACAGCAACCCAGTGATTCCAGTCTTTCATGTTGCCTTCGACAACAGATTTTAACTGAATTTTAAAAAATACCAATGATAATTAATTATGTTTTGATGTTTGTATGTTTTTAGATTTTACACCCCTAGACCAGAGTGGTGGCCTCCTTTCCCCGTATCTCCCCCCCATATTGCTCTTATTGGGGGTGGGGTGACCAGTGGCACTCCCTCCAAATATAATAATACACTTTATTTATATTCCGCTCTTCTCACCCCGAAGGGGACTCAGGTACACATACTTAGCAGACAATCTCTGCCGTTTCCACATACGCAACATATAGACGAACAGAGGTATACTCTGGCCACTAGGGGGAGCTGACGCACGCCTCATCTCTCAGCGTCCCTTGTTGTTCCTTCCACATTCTTCAGCGTTCCTTGAGTTCTTTAATGGCCTCATAATTCAGTCAAAATCCCCCCCCCCCCATTCTCCTTGTGTCAAATGCTGGAGGGTTTTATATTGTGTTTTATACTGCAATTGTGATGTAGGCATCAAATTATGCCTTTTGGAAGCCGCTCTGAGTCCCCCCTCGGGGATTGAGAAGAGCGGGGTAAAATGCCATAAATAAATAAATAAATAAACCCCACAGGATGTAATAAGAATGTGGACTGCCATGGCCAAGTCTGACTTCCCAAGGTATGGGTGCAACTGGCACACAAGTTGTAATTGTGCAAAAGCTCCCCTGGCCACTGCCTAGAGTGGTAGTTCCAGGGCAAATTAATATATAAATGTAATAAATTAATAAATATGTTTCTCTAATGTCTGTGTTTTTCTAACAAGATCTCATCTGCAAATGGACTTATCCAGAGAAGAAAGGGCAAAATAGCAAATGCCTCCGGAATTTCCAAAGAGAGAATAGTATTGTGAAGTGTGCAGTATTCCAGGCAACTATATTCAACTGAGATTAGTTCTGTCTAGGGAATTTCCTTAACCCAGTGGCAAATAATGATTTCTATGTCATGATGAGGGACTGAGAAATTGGTTATGGGATTGGGCCTGAACTTTAGAGGATCTGTTTTCAGTAGATTAGCTTCAGAAAATCTTCAAATGCCAAATTTTGGAATGCCCACCCCACTGGCATAAAGCGGTCACTGCTTGTCTCTTCCCCATTCTTAATATATTCCTCATGTTAGCCAACAACTTTGTGTGGCCCCTTAATGAACTATAAATGAACTATATTTCATAAAGTGGGGTGCTGAGGAGCAAAGCTGCCTACTGTGAAACTAGACTGGTGCATGTTTTTGAATCAGCACTAGATGGCAGTGCAATGCCACAAGCAGTAAATTGAAATTACAAAACTACATAAACTGTAAGAGCAGTGAAGCAGAGGAGCACATTGTTTGGGGAAACTTCAAGTGTGTACACTCTAGAGCAGGGGTCAGGAACATTTTTGACTCAGAGAGCCATGAAAGCAAAATATTTGGAAATCTATTTCAGTGAGAGCCATATAATATATATAATATATTTTAAGTCTGAATTCAACTAAGTGTGAGTATATATAATAATAATAAATAATAATAATAACTTTATTTCTTGTGAGTCGCCCTCCACCGATGGTGCTCCGGGCGACTTACATCATTTAAAAATACATCTGATTAAAAACACGAGTTCAAAGAATCACAAAGGGCCCAATCCCCAAGATTAGTCAATCCCCAAACGCCTGGCGGAAGAGCCAAGTTTTCAGCTCGGACAGGAATCTGGCTGGGGCCGATATGGCCCTAAGAGCAGGCGGAAGTGTATTCCAGATTACAGGAGCCACCACAGAGAAAGCTCTCCGTCGGGTCTTTGTCAGCCGGGCCTCTCTCACCCCTGGGATAACTATACAGTCACCATTTATTTCACGCGATGGTCTTTCACTGTGTTGGTCTATTAACCGGTCGCCCAGATAGGCTGGTCCGGTTCTTTGCCGTGCTTTGAAAGTTATCGCCATGAGTTTATAGACCACTCTGAACTCTGTAGCCTCCCAGGCTCTTCACCGCATGCTATGAGAAAAGGATTCCCTCGGCAGAATGACGGGACACTTCAGACCTGGCTCTGCAAAAGGCATGCTCAGGACTCTGGGAAGGAAGAGAAGACGGAAGGAAGGGGGAAAGAAAGAAAGACAGAGGAAATGAAGGAAGGAGGGGGAGAGGAAGACAGAAAAGAAGAACAAACTATGGAAAAGGAAGAAAAGAAAAGCAGGAGAGAGACAAGGAGGGGAAAAGAGAAGGAAATGGGAAGGGAGGAAAGGAAAGAGTGAGGGAAAGAAAGGAAAGGGAGTGAAAAGAAAATGGAAAAGGTGAAAAGTGAAAAGAAAGGGAAAAGAAATTTTTTTTAAAAAAAAAGCTTTATTGATTTTCAAAGATTAAAAATAAGAAGAACAGAAAGAAGAAACATATAACAATAAGAAAAACAGAAAGTAAATCTCGGGGCGCCCAGAGGTGGCCCCCGGGATTACTAAAAGTTATACAAGGGTGTAAGACATGTGCAGACAAAGTTGAGTGAAGAGTGGAGACCTCCTCCTGGTTAGTCCATCTTACTTCCTTCTAATTGGTTTCTTCTTTGATTCTTCCTGTGATTGGGTAGAGAAGCGATGTAATTCCTTTAGTCCAGTAATAAATCCACATTAAACTCAGTTCTGGAGTAGTTCCTAATTCCCTCCCAGTTTGACCTTTCGGATCTCAGATTTTGTTTATCCCGCAGCCTTTCCGTCAGCCAGTCCATTTGTACTGTCTCTATAACTTTCGTGAACCATTCTTCCCTTGACGGGGTTGTCTCTGCCTTCCAGCCCTTTGCGTATAAAATCCTAGCTGCAGTTATACCTATCAACAACGTTTTCCTATCTATCGGTGACATTGTTTCTTCTACTATACCCAACATAAAGACCTCTGGTTTTTTTCCAATTTAGAACTGACCATTTTTTGAATTTCCCTTTGAATCATTGCCCAGTATTTGGTGGCTTTCGGGCATGTCCACCAAAGGTGGAAGAAGGTCCCGTTTTTGTTGCCGCACTTCCAACATTTTGGATCCAAATTCCTATACATTTTAGCTAATTTATCTGGGGGGAGGTACCAACGATAGATCATTTTAACCCAATTTTCCCTGAAAGGATTGCTTAAAGATTTCTTCACCACATTACACCATATATTCTTCCACATTTGGGGTTTAATTCTGAATCCCAAGTTCCTGGACCACTCGGCCATATAGGCCCTCTCTTGGTTGTTTGCTGTAGCTAACTCTAGTAATGTTTTATAAATTTTCCCTATTTGTTTCTCCTCTTCTCGCAAGATCTTATTTTCCAATTCTTTCTCTTCCACTACAAATCCTCTTTTTATATCATCCTTGAACTTTTCTCTCATTTGTAGGTATGAGAACCATCCTAAGTGAATCCCTTCCTTTTCTAGTTCCTCCTTTTGTTTAATTATATATTTCTCTCCATTCCATTTGATTAGTTCCTTGTAGGTAGTCCAATTGTTCCCTGCTATTTCCTTAATTTTAAAGGCTTCATTCGCCGAGGTCCACAATGGGATTTTTTGTTCATAAAGCGTAGCAGAGTACCTCATCCAGACCCTAAGTAGGGAGCTCCTTATAATATGGGAGTTGAATAGTGCATCTGCTTTTTTCCTGTTATAAATCAAATATCCATGGAATCCGAATTTTAAATCATGTCCTTCCAGGTTAGTTAGCTTATAATTCCTTAAAAGTATCCAATCTCTAATCCAGGATAGGCAACTGGCCTCGTGGTAGAGTTTCAGGTTGGGTACACCCAACCCTCCCCTCTCCATTGTATCCTGGAGAGTCTTCATCTTTACTCTGGGTTTCCTTCCCCCCCATATAAATTTCGTCAAATCTTTTCCCCAGTCCTTGAAGACTTTCTCATTTTTTATTATTGGGAGCGTCATAAAGAGAAAGTTAATTTTGGGCAACACCATCATTTTTATGGTCGCTATCCTTCCCATAAATGATATCTTTAAGTTCTGCCATCTCTCTAGATCTTCTTTGATTCTTTTTCATAATTCTACATAATTGTTTTTAAATAGTTTTGAACTCTTTGTTGATAGTACAATCCCTAAATATCTAACCTTCTCTTGCATTTTCATTCCAGTCATTTCCTCTAACTGCTGTTTCCTTTCTTCTGGCATGTTCTTAACCATTAAGCTAGTTTTCCCTTTGTTAATTTTGAAGCCCGCCACCTTGCCAAATTCTTCTATCCTCTCCAACCATTGTTTTATGGTTTCCCCTGGCTTCTCTATTATCATCACCACATTGTCCGCAAAGGCCTTCACTTTGATGTTGTCGTTCTTTATTTGGAGGCCTCTGAGATCTTTGTCGTCCCTTACTTTGTTTAGGAGCGTCTCTAGGGCTAGGATAAATAAGAGCGGGGACAGAGGGCACCCCTGCCTTACTCCTTTACATATTTCTACTTCTTCGGATCTCTGCTGGTTGACAATTATTTTTGCTCTTTGTTTTTTATATACAGCCTGGAATGCGTTCTTGATTTGGAAACCAAGATCCAATTCTCCCAGCTTAATGCCGGGATGGCTCTGCTGGGGTTCCTCGGGGCCTCTTCTGCTCCCTGATTCCCTGATCTCGTCGGGTCCCTTGAGGGGGCCCCACTTTGACCGGGCAAGGAGTCTTTCTTGGTCCCTGGACCTTCCTGCTTCTTTTGAGATCCAAGCAGCGGCGGAGTGAGATCTCCAACCCCAGCCCGAGTCTCAGCACCAGGAGCGTCTCTCCTAGGCTGCAGTGCTCGCCTCCATGTCCAGACCGGAAGGGAAAGGGAAAAGAAAAAATTAAGGAGTGAGAGGGAAGTGAAAAGAAAGGAAGGAGAAGGAAAGGAAGACTTGGGGAAAAGAATAGAAGAGGAAGGAAGGAAGGAAGGAAGGAAGAGGGAGGGACAATGGAGGAAAGAAGGAAGGGGAGAGAGGGAGGAAAAGGAAGAAGAGAAGGAAAGGGTGAAGGGGATAAAGGAAGGAGAAAATGGAGGAGAGAAGGAAGGGGAGAGAGGGAGGGAAAAGGAAGGAGAGAATGAGAAGGAAAGGGTGAAGGGGAGAAAGGAAGGAAGGAAGAGGGAGGAAGAGGGAGAATGGAGGAAAGAAGGAAGGGGAGAGAGGGAGGGAAAAGGAAGGAGAGAAGGAAAGAATGGAAGAAGAAGGAGGGGAAAAGGAAGGAAGGAAGGGGGAGGAAGGAGCGGGGCCAAGGCGGACCTTGGTGTCGACATCGGCGAGGCAGTCCCTCTGGAAAGCGTCGAAGAGGCAGCAGCTCTTGAGCTGCCCCATGATGAGGGTGATGAGCTGGGCGTCCCCCGGGGGCAGTGAGGCCGGGCCCACGGCGCCAGGGCCAGGCCCGCCTCCCCCGAGGCCTGTGGCGGAGGATGAAGAGGAAGACGAGGACACGGCACCACCACCGTGCTCTGGCATCCCCGGCGAAGAGGGCGCAGGACCCCAAGAGCAGTGGGGGATGAGGAAGAGGCGGCAATGGCGGTGCAGAAGCGGCAGTCGTGGCGCATTTGCGTCACTCCTCCCTGCTGCATGCTGGGAAACCGAGGCCCGGGCTGCTCTGGAGAGCCAGAAGCAATCATGAAAAGAGCCACATCTGGCTCCTGAGCCAAATGTTCCCTACCCCTGCTCTAGAGCAGTTTTTCTCAACCTTCCTAATGCCATGACCCATTAATACAGTTCCTCATGTTGTGGTGAGCCCCAATCATAACATTATTTCCGTTGCTACTTCAAAACTTTAATTTTGCTACTGTTATGTATCATAATGTAAATATCTGATATGAAGGATCTGTTTTCATTCACTGGGCCAAATTTGGACAATATGCCCAAATTTGAATATTGGTGGGGTGGGGAGTTGATTTTGTCATTGGGGAGTTGTAGTTGCTGGGATTTATAGTTCAACTACAATCAAAGAGCATTCTGAACTCCACCAATGATGGAATTTAACTCAACTTGGTACACAGAACTCTCTGACTAACATAAACTACTGGAAGGGTTTGGTGGACATTGGCCTTGAGTTTTGGAGTTGTAGTTCACCGACATCCAGAGAGCACTGTGGTCTCAAACAATGATGAATCTGGACCAAACTTGGCACGAATACTCAATACGCCCAAATGTGAACACTGGTGGAGTTTGGAGAAAATAGACCTTGACATTTGGGACTTGTAGTTGCTGGGATTTATAGTTCACCTTCAATCAAAGAGCATTCTGAACCCTACCAATGACAGAATTGGGCCAAGCTTCCCACACAGAACCAACATGACCAACAGAAAATACTGTGTTTTCTGATGGTCTTTGGCGACCCCTCTGACACTCCCTCACAATCTCCCCAGGGGTCCCAACCCCCAGGATGAGAAACGTTGCCTTAGAGGTTCGAGAGATGGGGGAAATTACTGTCTAATGATCTTTTCTGAAAAATCAGTGTTCACATTTAAAGCAATATGAATCCTGACAAATTACTGATTTGGGGGTTAAATGATAAAGATAGACACATCAATCAATTTTCATTTTTGGTTAGCTTTTCATTCTCAGAATTTTGCTGATTTCCCATTTTCCCAACTTTGCTTTTTCTTTTCTTTTCTGCATTCTTCACAAAGAACTCTGCTCTAGTTGGAACTAACCAATAGGATTCAAACTAATGGATGTACATCCCACAATACAGACATCCTTTTGTGCACCTGTCTTGACCATAGAGCTGTATTTCAAAATCCAAAGAAGTATGAGTGGTGAAGGATCACAATAGGTGCATCTACACTGTAGGATTAATGCAGGCTGACACCACTTTAACTGTTATATTCAATGCTATGGAATCATGGGAGAAGTAGCTTCACAAAGTCTTTCATCTTCTCTGGTGCCTCACCAAACCACAAATCCTAGTATTCCACAGCATTGAGTCATGGCAGCTAAAGCCCTCTCAAACTGCATTAATTTTACAATGTAAACACACCCAATATATTTCTTTACATATCAATTTGGGAACTGTGGATCACTGGAGGATAAAAAAAATCCCCATCATCTTTACAAAGAAGATTGGATTTGTCCAATAATTTCCATTACACTTTATTATTACTCATCAGGACTGAAATATCTCATTTTCTTGGCATTTCTTGTGCTGACAAGAATCGTTGTGTTTCCATTGTGCTAGCTTTCAGTGCTGTTGCCTATGTAGCCCAAATGTCACTGCCGGCCCACAGGGAGAACATTTGGAAGGTTTACAGAAGAACAGCCCAAGACGATGAGGACTCTTTAATCAAAGCAATGATGGCTCAAATGCCATGAAACTGGGGATAGTAGGGCACGAGTGGTCATTTACACAGGCTGGGGGGAAGGGGCGACATTTATTTTCCTTGCCGATGTGTTTCAGGACACTCAAAATTATGCGACGTCATTTTCAGCTGCCACTTAGCCCCATTTTTGGTCAATTTTTATTTTTTATGTTCTTTAGAAGGCAGTTTTGGCAGATTTCAGGTGACAAAAAGTTGCTCAAATAACCCCTTTAGCAAAGTTTGGAGTCAAGGACTTTGCAGAGGGTTTCTAGACAACATTTGGGGTCCCAAGAACCACATGTGGTCTATGGATCACACTTTGCCTATCCCTTGTGTAGAAGAAAAACGTAAGATGGTAGTACTGGAGAAATAGAACAGGGCATACTGGAAAGAAACTTAATAGGAAACAATGTACACAGTTTGCTATTTGGGCAGAAATTCTGTGGCTCGCCCAGTGTTCCTCACCATTAACTGTGTTACTGTGCAGTATAACTATAACTAATTATTTTTATAGTCATTGTTTTTATTATTGTTATGGTTTTAATCGATATGCCAATGTTTTTAAATTGTTTTAAATGTTTGCTTTTTATGATGTTGTGTGAACCATGCCGAGTCGCCTTCAGGCTGAGAGGGAGCGGTATACAAATGTACTAAATAAGTAAATTGTGTAATCTTTGGTTGAAGATATGCAGAAAACCTTAGTTGTGCTATGTTGTAATTGGTCTGTGTCTCCATTGAAAGGCTGGGGTGAATCTACACTATAGAATTAATGCAATTTGACCTGCTTTAGCCATCATGGTTCAATGCTATGGAATCTCGGGAGTTGTAGTTTTACAACAGTTTAGCCTTCTCCACCAAAGAGTGATGGTGCCTCACTGAACTACATCTCCCATGATTCCATAGCATTTAGCTGTGGCAGTTAAAGCAGGGCCAAACTTGGGTGTGTGGGGTAGGGTGACATTGTCCTTGGGAACAGTAGTTTATCAAGCCCTGGAGTGCACACACAAAAGGCTAAGTAGAGGATTGGACAAACACAAGTACCAAGCAGTACAATAATCTCAATAAACAGCTAAGAAGAATGTCCCGCGGACTTAGATGTCTTTACACTAATGTCCAGAGCATGGAAAATAAACAAGATGAACTGGAACTCCTAGCACAACAAAACAATTACGATGTAATAGCCATCACTGAAACCTGGTGGAATGAATCCTATGATTAGAATGTAGCAATGGAGGAGTATACCCTATTTCAGAGAAATAAACCAATCAGAAGATGGGGTGGAGTAGCATTATATGTCAAAAATTTTACACCTGTGAAGAGATACCAAGACCTCAATCCTGGAAACCAGGTTGAAAGCATCTGGGAAAGCGTTAAGGGATCAAGGACTGTAAAATATATAATTGTGGGGATCTACTACAGATCTCCAAGCCAGACGGAAGAACTGGATGAAGCTTTCCTTGACCAGATGACCAAACATACAAAAAGAAGAGACATAGTAGTAATGAGGGACTTCAACTACTCGGATATTTGTTGGAAAACAAGAATACAAAGTCCAACCAATTCCACACTTGCCTTGCAGACAATTTTATTGTCCAGAAGGTAGAAGAATCAACAAGAGATCGACTATTCTGGATCTGATCCTAACCAATACTGAGTATCTGGTCAATGGAGTGGAAGTAGAAGCGTTTTCCTTGGAAACTTTTAAACAGAGGCTCGGTGGCCATCTGTCAGGGATAGCTTGGTTGTGCTTTTCCTGCATGGCAGGGGTTTGGACTAGATGGCCCATGTGGTCCCTTCCAACTTTATTATTCTACTAGCTGTACCCGGCACACGTTGCTGTGCCCTATTTTGGAGATGTGAGGAAGTCTGAGTATGTAAGGGTTGGAGTTGTTGTTAGTTATGGTGTTGTGGGGTCATGGCTGTGTTGTTGTGGGTTGTTTTGGTGGGTGGGATGTTGGAGTCCTGTGGAGTAGTTGTTGTGTGGTGTTGCTGGCGCTCTGCATAGCTTGTGGATATGCAATGTTTTTTGTCTTTCCGTCTGCTGTGTTGATGTAGAGGTTGATGCGTGTGTGGGTGGGGTACTTTGGAAGTGAGTGGAGGTACTTGAAATCCCATTATCCATGGTGTGTCCTCCTCTAATGTGCAGTCGGATGGAGTGTGGGTCATGGGGTGCATTGTTTGCCAAGTTTGGTCTTTATCGGTCTTGGTTCTTGGACACAGTGGTCTGTGGGGAATGATGGGTTTTGAAGTACTACAAATCCCATTATCCATGGAGGTACTTCAAGTCCCATAATCCATGGTCCACCCTCCTCCAAACTGTAGTAGAATGTAGCGTGGGTCATAGGGGCTCTGTGTGCCAAGGTAGGTTACTGTAAATTCAGGCCATACACAATGTCCCATGAGCTGAGGCCTAGTCAGGAACAGCAAGTTAATGAAGCCTTACTGTCAATTCAGGCCATACACAATGTCCAATGAGCTGAGGGCTAGTCGGGAGAATCAAGTTAATGAAGCCTTACTGTCAATTCAGAGCGTAAACAGCATTCCATTAAGTGAGGCCTAGTCAGGGAAATTAAGTTAATGAAGCCTTACTGTCAATTTTGGGCGTGGTCTGTGATTTGTAGGGGTGTAAATTTTTTGTGGGAAGTGAATTGGGTGTTTGTGTTTGTGCCTCAGCCCTTTGCTTTATCCTCCTCTGACAGTTTATTATGGGTCGGAATGTTCATGTTGGCTGGCCAGTACAGGAGTTATGCAAATCCGCCCTTATTGGCAGCCAATCATGTTGTCAGAATGTAGAGGCTGGGAGAGTCGTTGGCAGCCCCGGAGGATGCTGGGAAATGTAGGTTTTTTTAACTCGTTGTTTTGGGGGCCTTTTTGGTTTGGGGGGGGGAGTTTCTTTGCTACAAAACTACCTTGTCTGAGGCCTATTTCTGTTGGCAAGTTTGGTGTCTCTGCGTTGTAAGGTTTCTCTGTTTGGGACGGTCGTTCCATGACGACTCTTCCTTTATATATATAGATGACTCTATGAAACTGCATTCATTCCGTGCCCTTAACTATAGTGAATGTAGAGGGCTGAGTGACAATTCTATGATTCATGGCTAGCTTAGCAATGTCCGATATAAGGGTCACAAAAATGCTACCTTTACCTTGATACTTTACATATCTCCAAGAAGCAGGATAATGCAGCTCAATAAAATCTTTGTGGGAAGGAAAAGCAGCCTCTCCCACACACTAGAAAACATTACTCACCTCAGGCTAGTCACATAACATTTCAATATCAGTAAGTGATAGTAATTAGTTTGTCAACAGAGTCTTGCATTTTCTTTCCTATTATCAGCTGAAGTCACAGTAAGGGAATAACTACAGTCAACCCAGGTACAGGAAAACTTTGGAATTGCCAACATAATTAGAAGCTCCCTATAGACTTGTATACTTACTTACCTTTTCTTTACAAAAGCACAATCTCATTTTTTTTCTTTAAAAGGGTAAAATATACTTGGAAAGGCATTCTATACCCCTGAGTAAATTTCCCATTATAAGGTTCCCAGCATTGCCCATATAAAATCTGAAGACAGATGCTCTAGGCAAGGTTCTAAAACATGAAATGGAGGGGTTTTACAGATACCGCAGACGACCAAAAATACAAATATATGGATCTAAGAGTCATAAGTCTCTCTGGCTTCACATCAGAAGATGTTTCCTTCTTGGAAGGAGAGCAATGACCAGTCTCGATAAAATAGTGGATAATCATCGTTGTCATCATCTTTATTTATACCCCGCTACCATCTCCCCAAAGGGGACTCTGGGCAGCTAACATGAGGCCAAGCCCAGAATTATAGAAAAACAAAATAAAATGAAATGAAAACAGCAAATAATAACATCAAAATAAAATACATAAAATAACAGAAAATGAAATAAACAGATGCATAATAACGTGAAGAAGAAATAAAATAAAAGCGTGGTGCACCCATGCACAGAATAAGATTGATGAAACCCTGGGTGAGATAAATAAATGGAGAAGTATGTGTCTGTGGGGATGCTCAGAAAGGGTGAACAAGGAGATAGAGCCTTCATTAAAGACAAGATAGAGACATCACATTGGCAACGAAGATCTGCATGGTTAAAGGAATAGTATTCCCCATAGTAACCTATGGATACGAGACCTGGACCATAAGGAAGGCTGAATGAAGGAAGATAAACGCTTTTGAACTGTGGCGTTGGAGAAAAATTCTGAGAGTGCCTTGGACCGCAAGAAGATCAAACCAGTCAATACTCCAGGAAATAATGCCTGGCTGCTCACTGGAAGGAAGAATATTAGAAGCAAAGATGAAGTACTTTGGTCACATATTGAGAAGTCAGGAAAGCCTAGAGAAGAAAATGGAAAGAAAAGGGAAGAGGAGCAGACCAAGGGCAAGATGGATGGATGGTATCCTTGAAGTGATTGGCTTGACTTTGAAAGAACTGGGAGTGGCCACGGCTGAGAGGGAGCTCTGGCGTGGGCTGGTCCATGAGGTCACGAAGCATCGGAAGTGACTGAAGAAATAAACAACAAGAAGTCTCTCTGGAAGCCAAAATCGTTGTGAAGCTATCATATTTTGGACATATCATGCAGTGACTCATTGGGAAAGACGATAGTGCTCAGTACAGTGGAAGGCAGTAGAAAAAGAGGAAGACTACACAACAGGTGGATTATTTGATCAAAGAAACAATGGCTGCCCTAGGCCATGTCTACACTGACCAATTTCTGCTGTCAAGATTAGAACACAGAGCAATGGATTCAAATGGTAGGGAAAGTGTTTCCACTTAAGCGTTAAGAAGAACTTTCTGATAGTAAGAGCTCTTCAACAGTGGAATATGCTGCCTTGGAGTCTCATTTTCTGGAGTTTTTTTAAAAAAATCAGAGACTGGATGACAATCTGCCAGGAATGCTTTGATTGTATTTTCC
The DNA here is from genome assembly GCA_030556195.1 of Anolis apletophallus. NCBI lineage: Eukaryota > Metazoa > Chordata > Lepidosauria > Squamata > Anolidae > Anolis > Anolis apletophallus. Next base: position 173,152,046 of record JARBWK010000004.1, read on the forward strand.
TTCATGGCAGAAAGGGGTTGAACTAGATGGCCCTTGTGGTCTCTTCCAACTCTTTATCAGTCTATGACATAGGTCAGTGCAGAGGCAGATCAGCCCTGTGGCATCAAATGCCTTAAAGCAGGCTGTTTTTCTCAGTTATTGGGATGACTACTATTAGATCTTGATTCATCTATTGAAAAAGCACTGTGTGGATTCACCCTGAGTGAGTGACGCCTTTGCTTTCTGATTGGTCAATGTACTTAAACTGTGCTGCATGCACCAAATATTGTGTATTTATTTATTTATTTTAAAACTTTTATACCCCGGCCTTCTCACCTCCGAAGAGGGACTCAGACCGGCAAACAGCAAGTATTCAATGCTAACATTTAAAATCTAAAAGCATCATGAATTTACTATAAAATTATCAATTACAATACAATAAATACATTTAAAAAGCCTTTCTCCAAAGTAAAATCAAGTCCAACTTAATCCATATATTTGGTCTGTATCAAGTGGTTAGCGACTTTAGTCGCTTCGCAATCTCTTCCTTCATTCTGCGAAGGCCTCATTGCACAGCCACATTTTCACCTGCTTCCTAAAAGTCAGGAGGGAGGGGGCGGATCTAATTTCATTTGGGAGGGAATTCCACAGCCGGGGGGCCACCACAGAAAAGGCCCTGTCCCTCGTCCCCACCAGACGCGCCTGTGAAGGTGGTGGGACCGAGAGCAGGGCCTCTCCAGACGATCTTAGCACTCTTGACAGTTCATAGGGGAGAATACATTCAGACAGGTAAACTGGGCCGGAACCATACAGGGTTTTGTAGGTCAACACCAGCACTTTGAATTGTGCCCAGAAGCTAATTGGCAGCCAGTGGAGCTGGCGCAACAGGGGAGTTATTAAATTCCCTTCAGTCTATGCATAGAAGCTATATATGAAACATAGCATGATTTCTGTGTTTGTGGTAGTTCTAGATTTGTGTTTTCTTTAGCCTTATCTGCTAAAGAGTGCTAGTGCTACTTCAACTTACAGATTTGATGATTCCATAGCATTGAGCCATGGCAATGAAAGTGGGGTCAAACTGCATTAATTCTATAGAGTAGAGACACTCCAAATCCCAACATTGCTTAGTTTCTGGAATCCGATGAGATTGGAGAGTTCTGATTAAGATATATTACTTTGTATTCATTATATCCATAGTTAAGAGGCATTTAAACAAGAAAAATAACTGGTGGCAATGTGCATGTGCTTGTACACATGAGAGAGAGGCGGAGAAGTTTCTACCCATAAGTCAATGGAGTTGGAAATAAAACATAAAAACAGGTGCAAAATTTTGGCTCAGCTGTAATCCATACATCTATCTAAAAGCAAGTAGAAAGAAGCAAAGAAAACATTTGTGGGAAGGTAAAGCAGTTCCCACACAGGCAAACATTAGTCACTTTGACTTTCTGTGGATTTGCATTATTTCCTTTGAAAACATCTTTCAAATCTCCCCTTTAGAAAGCATTTGTTCTAATTAGTATAATTCTACTTTAATGGGGAATCCAGCAGCTCTGATCTGCCATCACTTGGACCAAGAAACAATGGGCAAACATTTTAATCATTCAAAAAAGATGGATAGTCCTGCTCTTGCTGGAAATGCCAGCTTTCAAGCCTTTTACCCAGAGCTTCAACACTTTTTAAAGATTGCAGTTAACAGAATTCTTCTGGCCGCTGTGGTTATATTGGTCAGGGGTTTGTGGAAACTGTAAGCCCCTCCGAAGGAACTTTCCAAAGCTCTGATTCCATCACTCTATTTGACATTGTTGATAGGTGAATGCAGGATAAAAACATTGAAATGAACTTGGGTTGTTTCCCCAATCCAATCTGAAGCCCCATCTACACTGTTATACAATGCAGTTGCATGGCATTCTGAAGCTGCATTACAAGTATATGGCAGCGTAGATGGGGCCTGGCTCTAAGGGTGTATCTGCACTGTCAAATTTTATTTATTTATTTATTCATTATTTCTTGGGCTCGGGGCGGCTCACAAGCGCCGGGTAAAATACGATAAAAACATAGCAGCAGTTAAAACACGGCAGTTAAAATACAACATAACACAATAAAAATTAATGCAGTTTGACAACACTTGAACTGCCATGGCTCAAGGCTATGAAATCATGGAAGTTGTAGTTTTACAATGTCTTGACTCTTTCCTGCCACAGAGCGCTGATGCCACATGAAACTATAACTTTGCCCAGACATGATGGGGTTGTACCACCAACCTCTTTTTTTCCCCTCTCTCTGAGATCAGTGGCAGTTGGTTGGAGGAAGGGTCTTTCATCTGTTTCTGGATCCAGGCATGATGGAGGTGTACCTACTTCATCTCCTTCTCCTTCTTCTCTTCCTATGGGCAGTTGAGATGTAGAGCAGGACCTTTCATCCTCCTTCTGGGCCCGGATATGATGGAACTGTACTTGCTTCTTCTTCTCTCCCTCCAAGGTCAAAGTTAGGATGGTGGGAGGTCTTTTCATCTGTTTGTGGGCTGGGGCATGATGTTGCTATGTATGCTTCTTCTTCCTCTCTCTCCCTGAACCAGGGCAGTGATATTTGGGATGGAGGGAGGCTTTAGACTATAAAGCCCTAAACAGTTCCGGCCCAGCTTAACTACCTCTCCTTATGAACCATCTAGAAACTTAAAATCATCTGGGGAAGCCCTGCTCTCAATCCTGCCTTCTCTGCATGTGTGTTTGGCAGGGATGAGAGACAGGGCCTTCTCAGTGGTGGCCTCTTGACTGTGGAACTCCCTCCCTAGGGATATTACATCGCCTCCCTCCCTCCTGACTTTTTAAAAAGTAAAAACCTGGCTCTTTGAACAATCTTTTGGAAATGCAGTGTATTAGATAAACACATGGAATGGCTTAAACCAGTGTTTCCCAACCAGTGTGCCGCTTGCCATGAGAGATCATCAGGTGTGCCGTGGGAAATTACAGTGTAGAGACAGAGAGAGCCTAGCAGGAAACTTCAGGCAGCGGAAATGAGGCTTTCTTGGCAGAAGCAGCAATGCCAGCCAGCCTGGCTGCAGTCAGGGAGAGCCCTCTGCGTTCAGAACTTCCCTCCCTCCCCTCTCTCTCCTTCCCTCCCTCTGCGCGCCAAGGGCTACCTGGACGAGCTGCGGCTCCTCCTGCTTCCTGGCTCCTGGGTGCTCTTCTGCCCTCCTCCCCTCCAGCAGCAAGGAGGAGGAGAGGAAGGAGGAGTCTGCAGGAGCTGCCCCCATCCGACCCCACTCCTGGAGGCTCAAGGCGAGGCTTTCTGCCCTCTAGCCCCTCCGTGCTGGGGAAAGGGAGCAACCCGTCATCTCCTGGCCTCTCCTGGCTGGGCTCTGGGCTCGCTGCAGAGCAGAGCAGAGCAGAGCAGAGGCCAGGATGCGCAGCTCCACAGCCCACCTTGGTTCCTTCCCGATCTGGCCCCAAGGCAGCAGCAGGGAAGCCGAATGGACGCAGGGGGGAGGCACTCCTGGTGGGGGGCTGAACCCCTTTTGGGAAGGAGAGCTGGGGGTGGCGATGGCTGTGAGCCTCCGCCGCAGTTTGTTCCGAGGCTCGGATCCACCCGGTGTGCTCAATTCCTATTCGTCCTGCTCAGCTGAGCCCACGTGCGCTCGGCCACTTAGCACAGCCCCCCCGCGGGACAGTGATAGGCCTCCTGTGCATGGGCCTCTGGGGGGTTGGCGGAGCAGCAGGGTCACGAGTGGGGAGGGTGACAGTTAGTAAATTGACAGAGTGTCATTTTCTGTCATTTTGGTTGGTGGTGTGCCCCAGGATTTTGTAAATGTAAAAAATGTGCCGCAGCTCACAAAAGGTTGAAAATCACTGGCTTAAACAATACGAATGGAAAATGAGTTTAACTAGAAGACATTGGTGAATATAGTTTTAATGGTTTTTATATAGTTTTTATATGGATTTTTATGTTATGTTAAATGTTTCTAATGGTATTTATGATTGTTGTAGCATCAAATTGCTGCCAAATTGTAAGCCGCCTTGAGTTGCCTTCGGGCTGAGAAAGGCGGGATAGAAATACTAGGCCAGAGGCTGTTGGGATGTTCATCTGCTCCTAGCCCTGGGCATAGAATCCCAGTTTGAAGAAACCACAAGGGCCATCCAATCCAACCCCCTGTCATTAGACGGACTGCAGAGCCCTTTCCAACTCTATATTTCAATTATTCAATGCCCATTGTGCAGTGGCCAACAAGACACGGCTGTCTGAGAAAGGGAATCACACAGATGTATGGCACCAACAGGATTCTAGGCTTTAGGATTACAACATCACAAACCAGAAAGTGTGCTTGAGGCAGTGCTGAGTCAGAGGCAAGAAAGATGAAGGAGGAGAGGAAGGCAGCACAAAAAGCATCTACAATCTGATGTTTAATGCAGTTGGATGGGATGTTTCCTCTTATAGATTCACTTCCATACTTAGCAAACATTATGATGCGGTCACTGTGATTCAGTCAACTTGAAGGCATGTAACAACAGACTGGAAGTGTATCATGTCAGTCCTAATTTTGCTTCTTGGCCAATAAATGTCCATGTTGAAGAAACAGGGGGAGGCTCCAACCCAACCATGTACTTGGATCCCTTTGGAGGATCCATTCTGGCTTGAGTCTTTTCAAAAATGTCAAGGTCTGGCTGTCTTGAAACATACACTTTCTGCACCTGGGTGTTAACATCATTATTATTTCCATGTATTGTCAAAGGATTTCATGGCCAGAACCACTGGGTTGTTGTAGGTTTTTCAGGCTGTATGGCCATGTTCTAGAAGCATTCTCTCCTGACGTTTTGCCTGCATCTGTGGCAGGCATCCTCAGAGCTTGTGAGATTTGTTGGAAACTAGGAAAATTGGGTTTATGTACCTCCAGGGTGGGAGAAAGAACTCTTGTCTGTTGGAGCTAGGTGCAAATGTTTCAATTGGCCACCTTGATTAATCACCTAATCATCTCTAAACAAAAGAATTTCCCAGGCAGTAACAAGCCACACCTAAAAACTGTCAGGCCATCAAATGCTAATTATTTGATGCTAAGCCTTTGACAATACAAAGGAAAGATTGCATGGGTGTCTTCCTCGTGCTGCCTCTTTCTGCAGTGTTGTGAGTTTAGCAAGGAGACAACAGGATAAGGACAACAACAAGGGGGGGAAAGGAAGAAAGATGGGAGCCAAAGGACCTGATTACACACACTTATACCTCATCTGCTGCACTTTGCCTACTGGTGCCTACAGGTCCTTTCATATGATGCAAAGCCCGTTTCATCAGGCACTCATGGGCAAATAATCTGCTGCAAATGTTTTTTTGTAAAATGGGAAACAACTTCATTTATCTGTAATTTCTCTGAGCGCTTCAGAAGCATGTTTTATTTCCATGTGATGGAAAACCTATCTGCATGCCATCTGCATCTCGTCTTCTGTGCCATTTTTTTTGTCTTTTGAGGCATGTTTTGGAGGCATCTCAACCAATTTTCCTTTGCCAAAATGACTGGCAGTAAAATTCCAGTGGCAGTCTGAGAAAGATCCTGAGTAAAGCTTAATCATTTCCCACTTTTTCTTAATTGTTTCCCACAGAGTCCGGCTCAACAATGGAGCCACACTCTGCCTCAAAGTGTGGTAGAAGCTCCTTTTTTGGAGCCTGGATGGCCATCTGTTGCGGGTGCTTTGATTGTTCTATTCCTGTATGGCAGGGGGTTGGCATAGATCAGGCCTGTCCAACAGGCGGCCCCAGCCCCTTGGCTACGGCCCCTTACCCTCCTGCAATAAATAATATATTTTAAAAAATATTTTTAAAATATTTTTTTCAATTAAAAATATTATTTTTTATTATTATTTTTTGGTCGGGGGAGCCGGGGAGGGGCGGAGCCGGAGAGGGGTGGAGCTGGGGAGGGGGCAGAGCCGGGGCGGAGGCAGACCCTTCGGCCCCCCAGGTGATCAGTGACCGAAATTCTGGCCCTTGGGCCAGTAGAAGTTGGACAGCCCTGGACTAGATGGCCCATGCAGTCTCTTCCAACTCTGAGATTCTATGAAAAAATTATGAGTTTTTCTTTATGTTTCTCCATTTTTGGGAGGGAGGCCAGAAACTTGAGAGGTTACTCAAGATCAGCCCCCCCCCCCCCAAGGAATATAGTGACATAAGGGAACATTGGAAAGTTGGGAGGAGTTACCACCAAACTGTGGTAAACAGTTTGATTTGGACAATTATATTCGATATAGAAAAGAGAGAGAAGTGTATGAGATGCAATGAGAAAATATCCGGTATTCCTCTTTTTGTTGTTCATTTGTTCAGTCACTCTTCGTTACCTCGTGGACCATCCCACGCCAGAGCTCCCTGTCGGCCATCACCTCCCCCAGCTCCTTCAGAGTCAAGCCAGTCGCTTCAAGGATACCATCCATCCATCTTGCCCTTGGTCGGACCCTCTTTCTTTCTCCTTCCTTTCCCCCCAGCATAATTGTCTTCTCTAAGTTTTCCTTTCTTCTCATGATGTGGCCAAATTACTTCATCTTTGCCTCTAATATCCTTCCCTCTAATGAACAGTCGGGCTTTATTTCCTGAAGTATGGACTGGTTGGATCTTTTCGCGGTCCAAGGCACTCTCAGAATTTTCCTCCAACACCACAGTTCAAAAGCATCTATCTTTCTTCGCTGAGCTTTCCCTAAAGTCCAGCTCTCACATCCGTAGGGAATACCATTGCTTTGACTATGCAGATCTTCATTGCCAGTGTGATGTCTCTACTCTTCACTATTTTATCGAGATTGGACATTGCTCTCCTCCCAAGAAGTAAGCATCTTCTGATTTCCTGGCTGCAGTCTGCATCTGCAGTAATCTATGCACCTAGAAATATGAAGTCTGTCACTGCCTCCACATTTTCTCCCTCTATTTGCCAGTTATCAATCAGTCCGGTTGCCATAATCTTGGCCTTTTTGATGTTTAACTGCAACCCAGCTTTTGCACTTTCTTCTTTCACCTTGATTAGAAAGCTTCTCAGCTCCTCCTCAATTTTGGCCTTCAAAGTGGTATCATCTGCATATCTAAGGTTGTTAATGTTTCTTCCAGCAATTTTAATCCCAGCCTTGCATTCATCAAGCCCCTCACATCGCATGATGTGTTCTGCTTACAAGTTGAATAGTTTGGGTGAGAGTATACAACCCTGCCGTATGCCTTTCCCAATCTTGAACCAGGTCCTCATCTAGCATTCTTAAACAATAGGTTGTCTACCCAAAAATAAATTTTCTGAGGTGTGTGATAAGATCCAAAGAATGTTTGAGAGATGAGAAGACACGTTGATATTTATCTCAATTCTGAAAAACCAGCAATACTTGAATTTTAAAAAAAAATCACCTTTGTATGTGTGGGAGGGGATATCTCAAAGCATTGGGATGAAAAGAAAATGATAGAGAACCGTTGCTTCACTTTATGTTCTCAATTTTCCCCAAATTTGCAAGGTGCTATATCTGAAAATTCTCAAGTCGCATTGTATACAACAGGGCTGTCCAACTTCTACCGGCCCAGGGGCCTGAATTCTGGTCACTGATGACCTGAGGGGCTCTGCCCTCCTGCTTCGGCCTACCTTTTCCAAACGCGCAGGATCCAGGAGTACCCGGACGACAAGAGAGGCGACGACCAACTGAGTCGAAGAAGGTCCTAATCGCGTCTGTGGGCCTCAGCGATCCAGTAGTAGAGTAGCCGAAGAGTATCACGAGAATACGTAATCCACACAGGATTTCGCTGTCAACGCCGGCGTGATCTCGCGTTGACAGCGACATCCCGTGTGGATTGCGTATTCTCGCGATACTTGCTCCAAACCCGGAAGTAGGTTTTTTTTAAAAAAAATTATTTATTTTATTTTTCAATTTTTATTTTTTATTAAAAAGCTTAGGGGCCCATAGGGAAGGGGCTGGGGGCCGTATATGCCCCCCCCAGGCCACCAGTTGGGCAGCCCTGGTATACAATGATTTAGTGACATTGTGCCCCTTCCAGAAAATATCAAAATATTCACTTTTGGGAATCCATGGGTGAAGAATCCTTAGATAAGGAGAGCCCACTGTATACTTCTATTAGACTAATCAATTTACCTCCTTCTATTCCTCATTAAACCTTAATCTCTTACAACCTCACCCGTGTCTCCAAACCATTCACAAAGAAAATTGCATTCTATCCTTCATTTTTATTATCAGTCATTAGATCCATTAAGATAATTATCTTATGTCTCATCTATAATAATCTTCTAAGAATTAGTTAGATCAATAACCTTATTTTATGAGCACTTCCATTACACCACCAAGAATAAGCCCCATATTAATAATGTAAACCAAAAAGTAAAGGTTTCCCCTTCACACTAATCTAGTGATGTCCAACTCCGGGGGCGGTGCTTATCTCCATTTCTAAGCCAAAGAGCCAGCGTTGTCCATAGACACCTTCAAGGTCATGTGGCTGGCATGATTGCATGGAGTGCCGTTATCTTTCCATCAAAGCAGTACCTATTGATCTACTCACATTTGCATGTTTTTGAACTGCTAGGTTGGCAGAAGCTGGGGCTAACAGCAGGAGCCCACCCCGCTCCCTGGATTCAAACTGCCGACCTTTCGATCTGTAAGTTCAGCAGTCCAGTGGTTTAACCTACTGAGCCACCGAGGGCTCAGAACTAAAAAAGCCAATCCTTATTTCTTTATTCTTTCTTACTTAAATTTCCTCTTTGTGTGTGTGTTTTGTTTGCAGATTCACAAATTATACATCAAAGAAAAAATTACACAAAACATAAGGGGGGTATCCTTCCTGTTACTCTTTTCTTGTCTCCATTTCTTCCCTTTCCAAAAATGTAATAGACCAAATATTATTATTTCCAAACTGTGGAACCAGTATTTATGATTTCTCTTGCCTACATCCAACAAAATATGTTTCCTCTTGGAATTTTCTAGGCCCTCTAAGGTGACTCTTAGTAACTTCTGTCCAAAGTTGATTAGTTTCAATAGGATTCACTATTTTCTATTGTTTCCTGATTCCACAGTCAATTCAGGAACATATGCCCTGCAGTTATGGAAGTCGTACTATATTCTTTTGGGCTGGGAGAGACAAGAACAATCTATTTTAAAGAAAAGTAATGTAGCTTTGTAATTTTGTTCATGACGGCACAGCAGTGAGCACAATAGAGATGCTCAGAGAGAATCTGATCAGTTTCCCCACTGTGACTTGGATTAAGGTTTTATGGAGAGTACTGTGAATAAATTAATTTCTCCCACTGGGCTCTTTTTCCCTGGAATTTAATGCAGGCAATGTATTGATTTGTTCTTTTAAAAAATCTAACAGAAATCATAAATTTCTTTCTTAGCAAGGGGGCTGTTAATAAATACTTGGAATTCAGTAATGCCTTGCACTCTTCAATCATTCAGTTCATTCAGAGGGAAGAAGACATTCTCCGATTCACCTAAATCAGGGGTGCTCATTAGTTAGCTCGGGAGCTACTAGTAGATCTTCGGGCCTCACCAGCCGGATGGGGCGCTCCTGCCATGCGCGCGCACACTTTGAGTGCACGCGCGCTCCTGCTGCTGGCTTCCGCTCTCGCGGTGCTTCTTTCGCCTGCGGGGCATTGCAGGAAGAAGGAAGCACGAGGCAGGGCCTCTGTAGGGAGTGCCCTGTCTCTCTCTTGTCCAGAAGCAGCTGTGCAGCCTCCGTTGCCGGCGAGATAGGCAGGGCGGAGCGCTCCCTCTGGATGCCCCGCCTCGTGCTTTCTCCTTCCTGCAATGCCCCGCAGGCGGAAGAAGCACTCCGCGGCCGGAAAACAGCAGCAGGAGCACACGTGGTGGCAAGAGCGCGCAGCGGCGGGGGCAGGTAGATCTTTTGGCCTTGGTTACTTTAAGAGTAGCTCGCATGCTGAAAAAGTGTGAGCACCCCTGACCTAAATTGACATAATTCAGTCTAGCTCAAGGCTGTCCAACTTCTACCGGCCCAGGGGCCTGAATTCCGGTCACTGATGACCTGAGGGGCCGTAGGGTCTGCCCCCACCCCAGGCTTCACCCCCGCCCCCGGCTCTGCCCTCTCCCCCAGCTCCGCCCCCGCCCAGCCCCGCCCCCGCCCCTGCATGCATACAGTCAAATATAATCTTTTACTGAGATAAAATGCAGGGTGGGCATTCAAAAGGGGCATCCATACAGTCAAATATAATCTTTTACTGAGATAAAATGCAGGGATAAGATATTAAATTATTTTAATTTAATATTAAATATATTTAATTCCATCCTCCCCTCCCCCCCTTATTTTAATTTAATATTAAATATATTTAATTCCATCCTCCCCTCTCCCCTTATTTTAATTTAATATTAAATATATTTAATTCCATCCTCCCCTCCCCTTATTTTAATTTAATATTAAATATATTTAATTCCATCCTCCCCTCTCCCCTTATTTTAATTTAATATTAAATATATTTAATTCCATCCTCCCCTCCCCCTTATTTTAATTTAATATTAAATATATTTAATTCCATCCTCCCCTCTCCCCTTATTTAAATTTAATATTAAATATATTTAATTCCATCCTCCCCTCCCCCTTATTTTAATTTAATATTAAATATATTTAATTCCATCCTCCCCTCCCCCTTATTTTAATTTAATATTAAATATATTTTATTTCCATCCTCCCCTCTCCCCTTATTTATAGTTAATATTAGAAATATTTAATTCCCTCCTCCTCCCCTTATTTTAATTTAATATTAAATATATTTAATTCCATCCTCCCCTCTCCCCTTATTTTAATTTAATATTAAATACATTTAATTCCATCCTCCCCTCCCCCTTATTTTAATGTATCCCATCTCCCCTTATTTCATCTTTAAATATATTTAATTTTATATTTAATACATGAGGGGAGATGGGGAGGGAATGAGGAGCCCCTGAGGAGCCCCTACTTCGGCCTACCTTTTCCAAACGCGCAGGATCCAGGAGTACCCGAACGACGAGAGAGGCGACGACCGACTGAGTCGAAGAAGGTCCTAATCGCGTCTGTGGGCCTCAGTGATCCAGTAGTAGAGTAGCCGAAGAGTATCAAGAGAATACGCAATCCACACGGGATTTTGCTGTCAATGCCGGTGTGATCTCGTGTTGACAGCGAAATCCCGTGTGGATTGCGTATTCTCGCGATACTTGCTCCGAACCCGGAAGTAGGTATTTTTTAAATTTTTATTATTTATTTTATTTTTCAATTTTTATTTGTTATTAAAAAGCTTAGGGGGGCGGAGGGAAGGGGCTGGGGGGCCGTATACGGCCCCCGGGCCGCCAGTTGGGCAGCCCTGGTCTAGCTGACAATGAATTCAAGCTCTGAGTTCCCTTGTTATTTTAAACATAAGTTGGTTCCATACTTTGGTTACATCTACACTATAGAATTAATGCATTTTGACAGCCCTTTAATGGCCTAGGTGAAATGCTATGGAATTATGGGTGTTTTGCAAGCTCTTGCACCTTGTCTGCCAAAAGAGTACTCACCACACTACAGATCCCAGGAGTCCATAGCATTGAGAAATGGCAGTTAAAGTGGTATCAAAGTGCATTAATTCTACATCCTTAGTGACTGGCCTTTTTTAGTGCTTGGTCTGGGAAATCATCATCATCATCAGTTTCTCATTTGTTAATCGCCCTCCATTAAAATGCTCCAGGCGATTTACATAAAACAATTGCATTAAAAATACACAATACCAAATAGACTGCATTAAACATTAAAAAGCTCTGCTAAAAAGCCAGGTCTTGAGTGCCTGAGCAAAGGGTCTCCAGTCACGCATGGCCCTCAAGTGGGGAGGCAAGGAGTTCCACAAGACAGGGGCAGAGATGGAGAAGGCCCTACATCTTGTGCTCTCGAGATGTACTTCCCTGGGGCCTGGAACATACAGTAAGTTTAGTTGGAGGAGTCGTGGCCACCACTGGCGGCGAAGAGGGGAGAGGCGGGCTCTGAGATATGCTGGCCCCTGACCAACAAGGAAAGGGCAAGGAAGCCAGGGACAGTTGGCTCCCTGAAGAGGCAGTGGTGCATTTCCTTCTCTGCGGAGGGACCTTCAACTTATCCATGGTCATATCAAAATCCATAATGTTGGTCCCAAAATCTGCCCCTGGCTAATGCATAAGGAAGAGTTATACATGTATAGGTAGAGAAAATCAGATGTGTTTAGAAGAGTATAAAATATGGCCAGGAATCTTGTCAGAGGGAACTAATAATGAAAATGAACAAAATCTGGCTACCAGTTCTAAAAAAACTCTAAAATTATAACAGTAAATAAAAAACGAAACTCAAACACAGGGGAACTCCAGCCAGGAAACAATCAGAAACACCTGATCACCTCTCAACAAGGAAATTTCCCAGGCAGCAACAAGCCACATCTAAAAACTATCAGGTCATCAAATGCGAATCAACCTACAACAACCCAATCTCTTTTTTTCTCTTCCATTGCTCATAGAATCACAGAATTGGAAGAGACCACAAGGGACATCCTGTCCAATCCCCTACCATGTAAGAATACACAATTAAAGCCATTCCTAGCCAATAGCCAATCAACCTAAGCTTAAAAACTTCCTAAAACGGACTTTGGCGCATTATGAGGCAGCACATTCCATTGTCAAATAATTCTTACTGTCAGGAAGTTCTTCCTAATGTTTAAGTGGAATCTCTTTTCCTGCAGTTTGAATCCATTGCTCTGTGTCCAAGCCTCTATGGTAGGAGAAAACCAGCTGGTTCCCTCATCAATATGACATCCTTTCAAATATGTAACCATGACTGTCATATCACTTCTTCACTTTCTCTTCTTCATGCTGAACATATCCATCTCCATAAGCTGCTCCTCATAGGGTTTGGCCTCCTGGTCTCTGTTCTCTGGACACAGAGTGGGTCAGAACGTACCAAGTACTAAGTAACTGACAGAAACTCCACTACATGTTACTGAAAAGTAGAGAATGATAACCATAGACATTACAGGCAAAAAGGAATTGTAGCTCACTATTGCAAACCTAAGTCGTTATCAAAGTAACCTGTTGAAAACCATGTATTTAAAAGTAACACAGTAAAACTCACTCTGGCAATAGCACATGAGCAGTGGTTCAAAAAAAATCATTTCAGGATCTGCCAGAAATTGAATGCTGTAAACTTATTTATGAGACCATGAAACACCTCTTAGCTGAGAATGACTCAGGGCAGGAATTCAATACGTTTGATTTGGAGCATGGTTTTTTCACCATGGTGATGGCACTTAATCACTCTAAAAAACGTTAATGAAGTATCACTTATGTTGGCAATAATAGGGTTATAACAAAGGTCTCCTGGGCCTTCCATTGAAGCATGTGGTTGAAAATATTGGAGGAATCGCAGAGCAAATGGAGCAGGAAATCGAACAGGCCGGCAGATTTTCTGTTGCAACCTGCTGCCATAGGATTGAGATACAGAAACGAATATCTAAAACTCTCTTGAAAGAGAGTCACAGTCAGCTCTGTACCAAGAAATGCTGTAGAGTATATTTCAGAGGAAGGTGGTGGCAAAACCACCTCCGAGTATTCCTTCCCTAAGAAAACCCGAGGAAATTCTCCATACAGGTGACTTGAAGGCTCACACACACATGCAGAAGTGTACAACTCATTAAGAGCCACATGTGCCACCAGTTCATCTCTTCTCACTGGGCGTGCTGCTTCTTTGGATGCTTAAACTGGCTAATAAGGACTCCTGATGATTTATAGGCTAGCCCAAGGAGAGATAATGAGTTTGCTCAACATTTATGAAATGTTCAGGCTGCTTCTTGAGAGTTGCCAATAATGAATCACCACCAGATTATTTGGGTCGGCCAACTACTTGAGAAGTGCTTTGGAAAGCAGTGAATTCAACACCTTGGCAAATATTGGGTGTTTTAACTGGAATTCTAAATAAAGCCATGAAATGTAACCAAAACACAACAAAATGAAACATTCCAAGGTGTACAGATCTCAGAACAGAATGACAGAGAAGCAATTTCTACCAGTTGTTTCAATATACTTAATCCCCTGCTTCAACTCATGCTAAAATGGTTCCAAAGAGTTAGGAAACACTCCCTAAGAGCGTAAAGCAATAGTTATCCACCTGTGGGTCCCCAGATGTTTTGGCCTTGAAGTTCCAGAAATCCTAACAGCTGGTTAACTGGCAGGGATTTCTGGTAGTTGTAGGCAGAGGTGGATTAACGCACTCGGTGGAGTAGGCGCCCGCTGAGAGTGCCAGATCTGCAGGGGCGCACCGCTGCCGGCTGTAAACTCCGCCTCCGTGACGGCTGGTAACTCTGGGAGGCAGAGTTACCAGGTGGCATGGAGGCAGAGTTTACAGCATGTGTGGAGGCTCCACATGCTGTAAACTCCACCTTCCAGAGTTACCAGCTGGCGCGGAGGCGGAGTTTACAGCCTGCAGAGGCTCCACTCATGCTGGAAACTCTGCATTTCAGAACACGTGTGGGCTCCTCTCCAGGTGACTGAGAAGAGGTGAGAGAGAGGCGCTAAAAATCATGAGGCCATCGCTTGTTATTCTCTTAGGTTTTTTGGGGGGGGGGGGTGTGCCAAAATAATTTTTGTCTACCATTTAAAATTACCTTGGGCCACCTCTGGTTGTAGGCCAAAACACCGGGGGCACAGTTTCCCTGAGAAGACAGAGAAAACCATGACTCCATTCAATGTAAATAGTTGGGCCAATTTTGAGAAGGAACTTGCCATAGCTGTTTACATGGCCAGTCTGTGTTCCCAGGTTAGGGTGGGCTGGGGAAATAGGATGACACAATTCCCCTTCTGTTCTTGCAGCAGGATACTATATGGCTATATGGCTAGTTGCCATCACTTTTCACCAAAGTCACTAGAGCAGTGGTTCTCAATCTGTGGGTCCCCAGATGTTTTGGCCTTCAACTCCCAGAAATCCTAACAGCTGGTAAACTGGCTGAGATTTCTGGGAGTTGTAGGCCAAAACACCTGGGGACTGACGGGTTGTGAACTACTGCACTAGAGTGAGATACGAAGGGGGTGGAAGGAATTGCCTTCTCTGATTGGTTTTCTACCCCAGCCAATGTTACTCCAGGTGATGCACAATGACCACTAGCCATTTCATTCCTGGTGGCCACTGTGATGAGAACAGCAGAACAGGAGGGGGTAGTTAAGGTGGCTGTCCAACAATCCTTGAATGGTCAAAATTCCTTCCTTCTTTCACAGTGGCCTTGGGGAAGCGGTAAGAACACCTTCCTGCCTTCACAGCAGTCTGGGGGCTTTCAGTAAGAACCATCTCAGGGATGATCTGGAGTTCAGCGTTTTAGGTTGGCCCAGGGATGTTGTGTCCATGTAGAACCACTCCAAGTCTCTGAAATAGCACAAAAACAGCTGACTCTATCTTCAGCATGGAATCCTTTCAAATATATAAACATGAGCTATCACATCACCTTTTAACATAAACATACCCAGCTCCCTAAGCCAATCTTTTTGGGGTACCGTCATTGAGAAATCTTCTTCTTCCAAACTCTCTTGGACTTTCTATTCCCTCTTAACTATCAGTTGGGTCTCAATTATCACTTACAATGCTCATTTTTCATTGGGCATTTCCCTCTCTTTGCCCTGTTTAATAGACAGTTAATGTCCATTTTAGTCCAATGCTTTAGCCTTTTTACTTTTAGTAGCTTAACAACTGTTGTTCTATGTATAGGAGGACAAATTGTGGCAGGCCTGCACATTGGAGTACAGAGTGTTAATCAGATTTCTAATTAGGTAAAGATTTTTAGCTGCATGAAGCCATGGTTAATATCCACTAGAGCGTCTAATTCATAACATCAGAATACCTGGTGTCATTTCTTGTGGTGCTTAATATTGATTTGTCAGTCCTGGTCTGTGAAGCAATTAATTGGATTCACTAGTAGCTCTTCAGAAGAAAAATGTAACATACAGTGAGGTTACAGCATATATCACACAGGTTCTGTACAAATTAATCCATTATATTGTGTCTTTTATAATCAGGCTTCATTCTACCTAAGACACGGATCCAGGTTTTGACATGGTCAAAGTACGACAGTCTCAATTTAGTCATTTTGGCTTCTAGGTAAAGTTTAGGTTTGATTTTCTCATTTGTCTTTTTAACATCTGTGGTAGCCATTAAAACTCTTGTTCTGGGTCACATTTCAAAAGAGTTGATTTTCTTCTTATCAGTTTTCTTCACTGTCCAGCTTTCAATGATGGGTAAGTTAAGAATCAATTAAGTATAAAGTCAGATTAATGCACAACAGTTTAACAGGTGGTTAAAACATTATTATAGTGATAAACATATGCACACCTCAATTGAAAGACTTTCACAGTCAAAGAAGGTTATTAGTTTTTGGAAAAGAAAAGAGAAGCAATCATCTAGTTTCACTGTGGGTAGAAATTACATAGCCTAGGACAGTCACTGAGAAGACTCTGGGCTGAATCTACACTAATCTATTATATAAAGGAGGTCCCGTCATGGAACGACCGTCCTAGGCAGAGAAACCTTACAAGGCAGAGACACCAAACTTGGCCCCAAATTTTCAGCTCCTGTAGGCAAGGGAGGTGGCAGCAAATGAACTTTCGAAACCTGGGCCCCCAAAACAACTATACAAAAACCTACATTTCCAGCATCCTCCTCCTCCATCCTGCTACCCCGGCCTCTACATTCTGACAACATGATTGGCTGCCAGTGAGGAATTTTGCATAAGGCTGCCTTGGCCAGATTGAGATGAACATTCTGACCCATAATAAACTGGCAGAGGGGATAAGGCCAAGAGCCTTTGATCCCACACAAACACCCAGGACTTCCCAAGGAAAATTTAAAACCCTGCAAATCTTCAGACCACGCCAAAATGGTAAGGCTTCATTAACTTGATTTCCTGACTAGGCCTCACTTAATGGGATGCTGTCTTAAGCTCTGAATTGAGACAGTAAGGTCTTCATTAACTTGATTTTCCTGACTAGGCCTCAGCTCACCGTTGGACATTGTGGGTCTGAAGAAGTAACCTACCGTGGCACACAGAGCCCCAAACCAATGCTACATTCTACTGCAGTTTGAGGGGGGTGGGGTGGATGATGGGATTTGAGCCAGACAAACATCTGTCATTCCCCCCCACAGACCACTGTAGATGATATTGACCAAGAATGCATGCAAAGACCCAACTGTTAGACACCAGTCTAAAATGCCCCCATGACCTACACTCCATCCAAGGCTGCATCAAAAGGAGTGTAGAGGGCACACGTTTGGATGATGGGATTTTTATGAAGTGTCCCACTATTTTTGCAAAAACCCCCACCCCCACAAGCATCAATGTCCCTTATTTCTTATATCAAACAGCAGCAACGTTGAAAGACAAAAACATTGTATATCCACAAGCTATGGGAATGAAAAACACAGATATAGAATGGACTGAACATCCCACCCACCAGAAAGATCTAGTAATCTTAGCCATACCCCACCAAGACCATTAGTGAATATCAAGCAGCCCTAAGAAAGTGAATGCAATTCTAGACTACATAATAGTACTACTTTCTCGCATAATAGGACATAATAGTACTACTCTATTCTACTTTGGCCAGACCTCCCCTGGAATATTATTTCTAATTCTATGCAACAAAATTGAAGAAGAATATTTACATGCTAGGACATGTCCACAAAAGGGCAACCAAAATAATAATAGGTATGGAAGTCAAGTCGTATGAGAAGAAGCTTCGGGAGCTGGGCATGTTTAGCTTTGGGAAGAGAGGTTAAGAGAGGACATGACAGCCATACTTAAATATTTGAATGGAAATCATATCAAAAATGGAAGAAACTTGTAGACACTAGATACAATGAACTATGGATTCAAATAGATTTCACCTAAACATTACTGATGTTCTTACTGATGGTAGAATATGTGAAGGACTTCCTTTTTTGGAGATTTCTACATAGAAGTTGGATGACAATCTGTCAGGGTTGTTTTGATTTTGCGTTACTGCATGTCATGGGATTGGACTGAATGACACTTGTGGTTTCTTCCAACTCTATGATTTTATAATTCTATGACAGAAAATTTGGACAACCGCATATTGGAAGATCCAGTTTTTTAGATAGGCTGGATGTAAGCCATATACGTAGAGCTTTATGGGTCTGTTAGGGCAAAATTCTAGGCAAGAGAGTCTCTAACTATCCAGTTTCTCTCAAGTTTGGTAGAAAACACCATCCACTTGCTAGCACTGCCATAAGTTTTAAATTGTACAGAAACCAAGAAAAGGCATTTTGCCTTTTGTTACAAGTACTAAAATTCAGTAGCAGCTGGAGGCTTTCATATAAGTGGAGTGCTAGATTCCCTCTGGTTTTACTCTGAACGGTAAAAGAGCTATCCAATGTTCTGAACAAAGTCTTCAGCATTTTGGGTGGCTTCATTAAAACACAAGGTTGACATGGAAGCAACCAAGTGTGGACTGTGGTGGAGGTTCCTTCTTTGGAGGCTTTTAAACAGAGCCTGGATGGCCATCTGTCGGGGGTGCTTTGAATGCAATTTTCCTGCTTATTGGCATGGGTTTGGACTGGCTGGCCCATGAGGTCTCTTCCAACTCTATGATTCTATGAACTATGAAGAAATGTATTAGGTTGACAATTTTTCCAATTATAATTCACTTTGCAGATTCCATCCCCTGGACTTTTCTTCCTTTCTTATATATTGAAATATTTGTGTATTGGGATGTGGCGCAGCTGGCTGGGTGTCATCTGCATTAAAGATCACTACTGACCGAAAGGTCATGAGTTCAAAGCCAGCCTGGGTTGGAGTGAGCTTCCGGCCAATTGTGTAGCTTGTTGTCGACCCTTTGCAACCCAAAAGACAGTTGTATCTGTCAAGTAGGAAATTTAGGTACCACCTATGTGTGGGGAGGCTAATTTAACAAAAATTTACGAGGCCATAAAAATCTCCAGCAAAAGCATACGGGGGATTCAGAAAGTACTTCATTTGTGTC
Organism: Anolis apletophallus; assembly: GCA_030556195.1. Taxonomy (NCBI): domain Eukaryota; kingdom Metazoa; phylum Chordata; class Lepidosauria; order Squamata; family Anolidae; genus Anolis; species Anolis apletophallus. Next base: position 173,170,993 of record JARBWK010000004.1, read on the forward strand.
GCAGATGGACGGTGAAGCGACAGCTCCCCTGGTGGCCAGAAATTGGAATGTTAAATAGCCTCTGACTGTCTGTCTATATGTGTTGTTTGTCTATGGCATTGAATGTTTGCCATGTATGTGTACATTGTAATCCTCCCTGAGTCCTCTGGGCGGTGAGAAGGGTGGAATATAAATACAGTAAGTAAGTAAGAAAATAAGTAAATAAATAAATAACCTACCAGCACAGGAAGATTGCAATCACATTTCAAAGTGAGGCACCCCTTGCTATGAAGGAAAAATTCCTATCTCCTTGCAACCGTGTTGTGAAATAAGGCAGTCTGGGAGATACTGGGTGGGTCAGGATTACCTAGTGTGCTTGATTCCTCTAGATCAGATGGTGTCTTCTGTCATAATGTTCCAATTTACATTGGCCTGCTACTTGCTTAACATATTCTATCTTCATCCTACTTCTTGCAAATGACTCCTTATACTTTTCTGTTTCTCTCTATAATCTATGTAGTTCAGCAGATGGAAATCAGAGATCTTCTCCCTATTTCACCCTTCAAAGACATCTGGGCAGTGAGCAATCCACACTAGATATTCCACAAGGCTGGCTGAAAGTATTTTTCCGTCTGGTGCTCCACACACTCTAGTTAAGGTGCACAGTTTGAAAAACCAGAAAGAAGTATTAGATAGGACCCTTTATTTTCTGTTTCTTAACTTTTCAATCTTCTTTGCTTCTAGTATATACTTTACACCTGTTTTCTATTCTTCTATTTTAGATTAGATAAGAAATGTTTTTTCTTTCTTTTTTAGATGTCTTTTTCTGTTTGAAATAACAACATTCTTCAAACCTCCACTAGTAATTTGTTTGTGTATGAGTCTGTTTCCTTACTGTATTGTATATGTATGTTTTAGTATGTAGCTTTCCTTTTACTCTATGCTTCTTGAGGTTGTGGGAGCGGCTGCAGACCACATGATCAGCTCTGAGACTGCTCAGACCTCAGACTCCATTAGACTCTCAGACTCTACAGACGCCATTAGACTTTGGACTGTTAAGAGCAAACTCATGTTGCTGTTGATTGTGAGAAATATGCCTTGTGTTATCTGCACAGAGAAACCACTTCAAATCCATCTGTAACTGGATTAACAAGTTATGTACCTGTATGCTTAGTACATGAAGGTTGCGAGTAAACCAGATAGGTTACTGTTAACGAAGTCTACTCATTTTTTGTCTCTTGAGGGCACGATATAGAAACAAGATATTTTATGTAAGAGTATATGTATTTTTGGGCAACTGAAGAAAACACTTCTGAAGAACTGCTATATTTTGTGCATTGGCATAATCACTGTTCCTAACATATCGGAGACATTTAGGTTATTAGTTTATCAAGTGGAAACCAAATTGCTTTGCATAAGTACATGTGAATATTAGGGCTGTTTTAAAATTTCGGATACTCCCGAATTTCAGAAGTTTTTCGAATACTTCCGACTTTTTTTAAGCAATTTTGAGAGCAGCCCTTCCAAAAGGAATTCCATAATCCGAATTCCAAATTTTGGAATTCCAAATTCCGAATTTCAGATGTCATTTCCGAATTTTCCTGCTGATTGCTCATTAGCCGATGGCTAACAGCTGACTCTCCCTTCTGCTGATATTTTTGCCCATTTTTTGAAAGCGGAAGCCATTTTTGAAGGCTTCTGAAGACTTCCAAATTTAGGAAATACTTCCGAATCAATTTCGAACATTATCGGAATTTTTTCGGAAGTCTAAATAATCCAAAACGCTATCTATGGCTAGGTCCGAAACGAGTTTTGAAACTTTTAAAAAAATCAAACAGCCCTAGTGAATATATCCCACTGACGAGAAGACTTTACTCAAATGAATTTTTGGCTCCTCTCTGAAAGATCATACTTTCCCAAAAGGTTATGATTTTCGAATGATTGTGAATGGCATTTTTCTCCAGAAAGCTATGGAGATTCTGATTTTGCAAAATTTCCTTCTTTTTAACATCAAAGACAATAAAATTTCCTTGCTTTATATTTATTCTTGTACCCTCCTCCACTTCCCATATTTTATACATATATTGTAAAAAAACCAACAACAACCAGCTATGTTATTTTGACACCAGCGATAGAAAATCCTACAAGAAACTGTCTCTATCCTTGGCAGCCAAATAAATAAAGAAACCAACCCTTTTCTGCTCTTTCATAAAAACTCAATTTGGCTCTTTGTTTTCTTATGCTAAGGGCCAGCCCTGTATTAGTGCAAGAATTTTTTTTAAAGAATACTGGGATATGTGTTTGCTTTCCTTAGAGGAAACAAGACCATGACATTTTAAATCTGAAACCTGACTCTTCTGGTTTTCTAAGGGAGTATCTACACTATAGAATTGTTTCAGCTTGACACCACTTTAACTACCATGGCTCATAGGAGTTGCAATGTTACAAGGTCTCTGACCTTCTTTGCCAAAAGGTTCTGGTGCCTCATCAAACTACAAATCCCAGGATTTCATAGCATTGAGCCATAGCAATTTGAGTGCTGTGAAATTGCATTAATTCTGTAGTGTTGATGCATCCTTAGAATCCCTCCAGGGAGAGTTTTACCTGATGTGGTATATCAAAAAACAATAACATTTTCAAAACGTGGAGCTCATCTGATGCTGAAAAAGAATGATAAAGTGCAAGGAGCATGAAACCAAAAGACAAACACTTTGTGCTGGCAATAAATCATGCAATACATTGAACAGAAATCTCATTACGTTTGGTAAGTTTACAAGTGCAAGTGCAGCAAATAAATGCTTTTCTGGCTAAAGTGAAGTTGGACCAACACCAACCCAACCTGTGAGAAATGTGACAATTTGTGCTATATGGGACAGCTACAGTTCAACAACACAGGGAGGGCAGCACATTTCCCATTCCTGTTTTAATATGAGGGGGATCATGGGATCCACCTGTTGTAAAATATGGGATTATGGAATGCAGAATCATCAAGTCCAACTCCTTGCTCAATGCAAGATCTCCAGCTAAAGCATCCTCAAAAGGGAGCTGTCTAGTAGGCATGGCTAGGTCCAGTCGGAATCTTCGGAATTCAGATGAAATTCTTATCAAATTCCTTTTTGAAGCAATTTTGAAGCAATTTGGGAACCCGGAAATATCCTTGCCCTTTCAAAGCCACTGTCGCCATCTTTGTTCCAACTCAGGAAGTGATTCAGAAAAGACCCAGGGTTTGGAGGCAAGCAGTTGCTTGCATGCTGGGATGCATGCCTCCAGCCAATGAGGAGAAACCTCCAAACGGGGAGGGGAGGGGTTTCTCCATGTCAGCCATTGCCCTTTTAAAAGGGCTGTGTGTGCCTCGTGGTTTCATTGAAAGTTGAGGACACAAACTGGAAGGGAGCTTGGTTGGGCCCTTGCCTGCGAGTTTTGCTTGGGGGGGGGAGAAGAAGGGCAGAGCAGCTGGGAGACGTGTTCTTCTCTTGCCTGCCACTGCCAATTTTCCTTTTATTTATTTATTTTATTTATTTATTTATTCAATCTTGTATTCCGCTCCTCCCCGCAGGCTCAGGGCGGATCACAACATACAGTAAAAACATGCTGCATGTAACAAAACCAAGCAGCCATACATTAAAAGCCTAAGAAATAGGACAATGTACAGGATAAAAGTCGAAGAAAGACACATCCTTAGGACTCGAGATAGGGGACACACCAGAGCAGTGTGAAGCAGTGCTTCACTTTTAGAAGCAGTGATTTTAACTTTCAACAGACCTCAATCCCCTTTGGGTTACAGATTGGATTTTGGGATCCCAGAATGTCCCTTTGGACTTTTGAAAGCCCATTTTATGCTAATAATTCCCTCCCTGAAGCAGTGAATACAAGTTTTAAGACCATTTCCTCTCTTGGGGTTTGACTTCTGTGCTTTGGAAAACAAGAAATCTCATTATATGCTAATAATTTCCTTGGGAAAACACACAAAAGTTTGGAGGCCCCTTTGTCTGTCCGGGGTTACATGTTATCCTTTTGGAAACTAGAAATCTCCTAATCTAATCTTCTCCTTGGGTAACAAACCCATAACAGTTTGTACATTCTTCCTTTCTCTGTCTGGGATTACACGTTGTCCTTTTGGAATCTAGAAATCTCCTTTAATCTGTTAATAATTTCCTTGGGAAAACACACAGAAGTTTGGAGGCCCCTTTGTCTGTCTGGGATTACATGTTGTCCTTTGGGAAATTTGAAATCTCCTAAACTAATCATTTCCTTGGGGAACCACACCATACAACTTTGGAACCCCCTTTCTCTGCTTGGGGTTACAGATTGTAATTTTGGAAACAAGAAATCTTGTACAATCTGTTAATAATGTCTGCCACTGTGGCAAGTTTTGTCAGTAGCAGTCTAAAAATGAGGGAAAGGGGATCCCCCAAGTTGGCCTGTCCCGTTTGCAGTTTTTCGTGCATTGCGCAATTGCGCCCGCCATTAACGAAGCAATTTGGAAATTTTGGAAAATTCAGAAAATTGCGATTGAATCACCAGCGCCCCCCTTCATCCGAAATGAGTTTTGAACCATTTTTTCCTTGATCAGACAAGCCTACTGTCTAGCCTCTTGTGGAGGATGCTTAGAAAAGGAGACCCCACCACCTTCCCAGGTAATTGGTTTAATTACCAAACTGCTCTGTTAAGAAGTTTCTTCTAATGTTCCATCATAGTCTACTCTCCTGTGAGTTCAACCCATCAGACTGCCCCTTGTCTTTGTGACAGCCCTTGAGGTATTTAAAGAGCACAATGTTGTCATCCCTCAGTTTTCTTCTCACGAAGCTGAACACGTCCAGCCCTTCCAGGTCCTTCTTCCATATTGGCTACTTTGTGGAATCCTCCAGTGGTGGTTTGTTCTTGACACATAAAAGCAGCACATTCTGAATCCTTCACCTCAAACAAAGAAACCATACAACGCAGAAACACAATTGGCTCAAGCAAGGCATGTCAAAACCCCCCCAAACCTAAAAGGCCCCCAAAACAACGAGTAAAAATAAAACTACATTTACCAGCATCCTCCGGGGCAGCCAAAGACTCACCCAGCCTCTACATTCTGAACAACATGATTGGCTGCCAATAAGGGCGGATTTGCATAACTGCTGCACTGGCCAGCCAACATGAAAATTCCGATCCATACTAAACTGCCAAAACAGAATAAGGAAAAGGCCTGAGCCCATCCCCAACACAAACACCCAAATCACTTCCAACCGAAAATTTACACCCCAAAAAAACACTGACCCGCCCAAAATTGACAGTAAGGCTTCATTAACTTGATTTCCCTAACTAGCCCTCACTTACTGGGAAGCTGTTCACGCTCTAAATTGACAGTAAGACTTCAAATTGATTTCCCTAACTAGGCCTAACTGACTGTTTGCAATTGACAGTAAGGCTTCATTAACTTGATTCTCCCGACTAGGCCTCAGCTCATTGGACATTGTGTATGGCCTGAATTGACAGTAAGGCTTCATTAACTTGCTGTTCCTAACTAGGCCTCAGCTCATGGGACATTGTGTATGGCCTGAATTTACAGTAACCTACCTTGGCACACAGAGCCCCGACCATGCATGATGGGACTTGAAGTTCCACCATGGAAAATGGGATTTGTAGTACTTCAAAACCCATCATTCCCCACAGACCACTGTGGCCCAGAACCAGACCAATACAGACCCAACTTGGCACACCATGCCCCCCATGACCCACACTCCATCCAACTGCAGTTTAGAGGAGGGCACACCGTGGATGATTGGACTTTCTCGCATCTCCTAAAAAGGGCACAGCAACGCGTGCCGGGTACAGCTAGTACTAGATAAATGGATAAACTGTGATTCACAGAAACTTTTTATAAATGTTGGAAAATGAATAATGTTTAATTCCTAGTGTATTATTTCTGCACACTGTGTCCAATTCTGGGCACCACAATTGAAGGGAGATGTTTTTTAAAATATAAATTTTTATTGTTTTATGGTTTATTAATTGAAGGGAGATGTTGATAAGCTGGAATGTGACCAGAGGAGGGCAACTAAAATGATCAAGAGTCTGGAGAGCAAGCCCTATGAGGAGCAGCTTAAAGAACTGGGCATGTTTAGCCTTCAGAAGAGAAGGCTGAGAGGAGACATTATAGCCATGTATAAGTATGTGAGAGGAAGTCATAGGGAGGTGGGAGCAAGCTTGTTTTCTGCTGCCCTGGAGACTAGGACGTGGAACAATGGCTTCAAACTACAAGAAACGAGATTTTATCTGAACATTAGCAAGAACTTCCTGACTGTGAGAGCTGTTTAGCAGTGGAACTCTCTGCCCCAGAGTGTGGTGGAGGCTCCTACTTTGGAGGCTTTTAAACAGAGGTTGGATGGCCATCTGCCGGGGGTGCATTAAATGCATTTTTCTTGCTTCTTGGCAGGGGTTTGGACTGGATGGCCCACCAGGTCTCTTCCAACTCTATGATTCTAAAAGCTTAAAGGGTTTAATTTACAAGGTGGAAACTTATCATCTGCTTTCCTGCTTTCACTTGTGTTTTGTGTTGAACACAGGTTAGCACTCATCTACCTTTTACAAAGCTCTCATGTAGACAAAAACAAAATAAATACACTTTATATTCTGCTTTATCTCCTCAGAGAGACTCAGGGTGGATCACAGTACATATAAGGCAAACATTCAATGCCCTTTAATGCGAACAATGACATATAATATACAGATAAGGTAAAGGTCAACCCTTTTTCCCATTTCCGGCATCTAGAGGTGATGCTCAACTTCGGGTCATGGAGAGGTGTTGCTGTTCCATTTTCCATGCCAAAGGAGTCTACTGGCTGTAGCCTTCTCCAATCTTTGCTGGCATGTCTGCTTGGGTGCATGGGGTGCCTTTCAACCTTCCCGCCGGAAGCCAATTGATCTACTCGCATTGCATGCTTTTGAACTGCGAGGTAGGCTTAGAGCTAGGATTGACAGTCGAGAGCTCACCCCAACTCACGGCTTGAACTGTTGACCCTCCGGTCAGCAGCCTTTCTTGCAGCTAGCAGCTTTAAACCACTGTGCTACAGTGGCCCCAAAGCCTTTAAATACCTCGGAAAAGTTACTTTTTGGACTCCCAGTCGTCGTCCCCCCCAATGCAAAGAGTAGCAGTATAGCCAGTGATCTAACTGTGGAGGGGGTAATATTGGGTGTCATCCACTTCTTCTTCCTCTATCTCAGTGTTTCTCAACCTTCCTAATGCCGCGACCCCTTGATACAGTTTTTCATGTTGTGGTGACCCCCAACCATAAAAATTTTTTTGTTTCTATTTCACAACTATAATTTTGGTAATGTTATGAATCATAAATGTAAATATCTGATATGCAGGATGTATGTTCATTCACTGGACCAAATTTGGCACAAATACCCGATACGCCCAAATTTGGATACTGGTGGGGTTGGGGGGGGGGATTGATTTTGTCATTTGGGAGTTGGAGTTGCTGGGATTTATAGTTCACCTACAATCAAAGAGCATTCTGAACTCCACCAACAATGGAATTTAACCAATCTTGGCACACAGAACTCCCATGACCAACGGAAAATACTGGAAAGGTTTGGCTGGGCATTGATATTGAGTATGGGTGTTGTAGTTCACCTACATCACGAGAGCACTGCGGACCCAAACAGTGATGGATCTGGACCAAACTTAGCACAAATACTCAATATGCCCAACTGTGAACACTGGCGGAGTTTGGGGGAAATAGACCTTGACATTTGGAAGTTGTAGTTGCTGAGATTTATAGTTCATCTACAATCAAAGGACATTCTGAACCACAGCAATGATGGAATTGGGCCAAATTTCCCATACAGAACCCCCATGACCAACAGAAAATACTGTGTTTGCTGATGGTTTTTGGCGACCTCTCTGACACGTCCTCGTGACCCCCCCAGGGGTCCCGACCTCCAGGTTGAGAAACACTGCTCTATCTGGTACTCCTCTTTAGAGTTATAATAGAGATCCATTGATTATAATTGATTATGATAGAGATCCATATATCAGAATAGAGATGGCTTCCTTACTTGATTCTCTCAGTTGAAGAAGTGCTCTCAGTTTTAGTCTGAAATGCAGAAAAGACAAAACCAGAGCAGTACCAAACCCTTGTAGGAATTAAAATCAGAGCAATACACTGAGTTATTGGTGAGATGCAAAACTGTATTTGATTGACAAGTATTTATTTATTTATGATGTTTATATTCAACCTTTCTCTGCTGACATTAAACTAACATTAAAACTTTGAATATATGTGGAGTTTTAAAAATCGCATGTTGGTTTTCCTTTTGTTCTGCCCCTGTATCATTTCTCCTTGGCCCTTCTGGGAAAGGAATTGTAAGATCGCAGGGCTGCTACGAACTAAAATGATAGAAAACGAATCCTCTGAAAAATTACAACCTGCTTTCTGGTTTTGCAGGAAAACATTTTTTCCAGCTTCTTCCAGGAATCAGAGCAGTCAAGTGGGAAATACTTCTTTTTTGATGTTCCACTGCTTTGTGCCGGAGTCTGAAGCAATGATTATGATTGTAAAGGAAAAGAAACGCAACGTGCGCCTAGAGGATGTCTTCTTGAGTTTCTTTTCAGTAGCGTCCCTTTGAATGTTGTGCTTTTTTTGGCCCCATTTCTCTCTTACACTGATATACCAAAAACCTACATTTCTGCAGCTTTTCTGCCTCAAAATGAAGCACCATGGTCAGCAGCTGAAATGTTGTTTGCCAAGCTGGACCCCAATTGTCCCCAAAAGGTGTGTATTTTTTCAAAGTAAGCACACAACAAAATGCTGTAATTATGTCCAAAAAGCTGAAATGATAATAATGCATCTGTAAGATATTGTTAGCCATTTCAATTGTTGCTTGACAGCTCAGAAAAACTAACAAACGCTGGAACAACCAAAACCCACCTGTACAAAAAGATTCATGGTTTTGCTGCAATGGCCCCCTAAACAGCCATTCAGTGGCTTGTGGAGAATGTGAAGGACCCAGAAAGCACCTGTCCCTTTCCCATAGCAGAAGACATGATAGAATAGTGCAAAATAGATTTGGAAGAGACCCCAAGGCCCATCCAATCCAATCCCTTGCCATATAGGAATGAAAGCACTCCCATCAGATAGTCATGCATCTTATTTTGAAATACCTCCAAAGGAGATTTCACCACAGACGGCAAGGCATTCCACTCCTGAATAACTTTTACGATCAGGAAGTTCTTACCAATGTTTAAGTGGAATATCATTTTCTGTGTCTCAGGGCCCTTCCACACAGCCCTATATCCCAAAATATCAATCAATGGGCATTCATTGCCATATGTAAACTGCCTCGACTCGCCTTCGGGCTGAGAGGGGCAATATAGAAATATAGTAAATAAATAAATAAAGGCAGAAAATCCCACAATTTCTGCTTTGAACTGGGTTATCTGAGTCCACACTCAGATAATGTGGGATTTTCTGCCTTAATATTCTGGGATATAGGGCTGTGTGGAATGGACTTTAGTCACTGGAGCAGCAGAACCCAAGCTTGTCTTCTCCTCAATGTCATATCCTCTCAAATATTTAAACAAGGCTATCATATAGCCTCTTTACATACCCAGTTCTCTAGTGGTTCTTCCACACAGCCCTATATTCCAGAATACTAAGGCAGAAAATCCCACATTATCTGAGTATGGACTCAGATAGCCCAGTTCAAAGCAGATATTGTAGGATTTTCTGCCTCGGTATTCTGGGATATAGGGCTGTGTGAAAGAGCCCTAAGCTGCTATTCATAGGGATTCATAGTTTCCAGAACGTTGACTATTTCCGTTGCCCTTCTCTGGACACATTCCAGCTTTTCAATATCCTCCCAGAACTGGGCACAGTGTTATTCCAGGTGAGGTCTGACCAAAGCAGAAGAGTGTGAGACTAGTACTTCTCTTGATGACACTAATTTGTATCTGGCTATGGGGAATAACCACTCCCTTTGACCCACAGAATGACTATTTGGGGAATGGTATGGCCATTCGCAGCAACAGCTTTTAGTCCAATGATAAGTGACTGGGGAGATAAAAGATTGACTTGTAAAACACTTGGTGCTGTCTGTGACATGTGTTCAGTGTCTGTGTGTGATTCTTCTCCCGCTGGCAAATTTACTTATTTGATTTATTGGACTTTGAAAATCAAGGTTCCAGTCTCTGATCAGCCATGGCAACATTCAAGATGATCTTAGGGAAAGTGTACAACCTAAGATAAAACTGCTCAAGACAAACATATCAAACCCTAAATTATCAGTTATACAATACAATCTAAAATAACATATACAACAGAACAAGTTAGCATTCAAATGTTAAAAACACAATATCAAAGCATCTCATTAATTTCTTCCATGAATATCTGTCCTAATGCATGTATTAGGAAAAAGAAAAAAATAGATAATGTATTTGTTCCTGTGTGGTCTCAATTTGACAATCATACTGGACATCTGCAAAAGTTTACATTTTCCAGGCCAAGTATCCCTAACTTTGCGTGTGGATTTCAAGTCAAAATTCCTTTAGTTCTGAACTGCATTCAGATCTCTCACTTCATTTCGGCTCCTGTCTAGATTTCCTTGCCTCATCTTGCAACCTGTCTATGATACTTAATTTTTGCTTTTCTACTTCAGCCTGACAATAATGAGGAATGATTTCACACATCCCACATCCACACAATCTGCTTTTTTGTTTCAAAAACCTTCATTAAAATGATTGCTTCACTGCCAAAGGGATGGACATTATTCTAGTTAAGAACGATGGAGAATTCACAGCAGGAGGCATTGACAATGTATTATTGAAGACATAAAGATGAATAGTAAAGTATATGCTTTGAATAAATTTATTAGGTTCCAAGGCACATCAGTCACAATCCAGGGATGACCTAAACCATCAGTTTTTGTTTCTCTCTGTTTATTTGCACAGTCTTGTTTTCACATCAGTTTGCAAAGGTATTGTAAAAGGGAGTATGAAAATGCATGTGCATGTTCAAATGCATTCTTCCTAACACAATGATTTTTTGTGTTTCCTCCCAAACATAATGCATTTATCCTTACTAATATGCACAGTTGTTTACATGTCCTCCAAATGCTTTTTGCTGTTGTTTATTCATTCAGTCACTTCCGACTCTTCGTGACCTCATGGACCAGCCCACGCCAGAGCTCCCTGTCAGCCTTCACCACCCCCAGCTCCTTCAAAGCCAAGCCAGTCACTTCAAGGATACCATCCACCCATCTTGACCTCTTCCTTTTTCATTCCATTTCCCCCAGCATCATTGTCTTCTCTACACTTTCCTGTCTTCTCATGATGTGGCCATCCTGTGGCCATGATGTGACTATCCTTCCCTCCAATGAGCAGTCGGGCTTTATTTCCTGAAGTATGGACTGGTTAGATCTTCTCACAGTCCAAGACACTCAGAATTTTCCTCCAACACCACAGTTCAAAAGCATCTTCCTTCACTCAGCCTTCCTTATGGTCCAGCTCTCACAACCGTAGGTTACTACAGGCAATAGCATTGCTTTGACTATGCGGATCTTCGTTGTCAGTGTGATGTCTCTCCTCTTCATTATTTTATCAAGATTGGACATTGCTCTCCTCCCAAGAAGGAATCATCTTCTGATTTCCTGGCTGCAGTCTGCATCTGCAGTAATCTTCACACATAGAAATACAAAGTATTTCACTGCCTCCACATTTTCTCCCTCTATTTTGTCAGTTATTGATCAGTCCGGTTGCCATAATCTTGGTTTTTCTTTAACTGCAACCAGCTTTTGCACTTTCTTCTTTCACCTTGGTTAGAAGGCTCCTCAGTTTCTGCTCACTTTCAGCCATCAAAGTGGTATCATCTGCATATCTAAGTTTGTTAATGTTTCTTCCAGCAATTTTAACTCCAGCCTTGCATTCATCAAGCCCCACACATCGCATGATGTGTTCTGCATACAAGTTGAATAGGTTGGGTGAGAGTATACAACCCTGCCATACTCCTTTCCCAATCTTGAACCAGTCTGTTGTTCCATGGTCAGTTCTTACTGTTGCTACTTGGTCATTATACAGATTCCTCAGGAGAGAGACAAGGTGGCTTTGTATCCCCATACCACCAAGAACTTGACTCAATTTATTATGATCCACACAGTCAAAGGCTTCAGAATAGTCAATAAAACAGAAATAGATGTTTTTCTGAAACTCCCTCCCTTTCTCCATTGTCCAGCAGATCTTGGCAATTTTAATAAGGATTTTATGTCATTTATTTATAAATATTTTTTATTGGAGAGCTGTGTCAAAGAATTTTGAGAAGCGTGAACTCCAAAGAAAAACTGCATTTTCGTTCAGAACAAGTCTTTGAAAGTATGAAAAGCAACCTCAGTCTAAACTTTTGGCTTCCATGGTTGGCTGAGATACTACAGCTGAGTCTCCCTTATTAAAATGCTTAGGATCAGAAGTATCTTGTATATATTTACATAATGAGATGTTTTGTAGATTGGACCCAAGTCTAAACATGAAGTTTCTTATGTTTCTTGTGTATCTTATACACATAACCTGCCAATGAAGGTCAGAACAGATGTCTTCAACACTACGGTTCTACTGGCAATGTTAGACACATCTGAAACATGGGTGGAAAAACTGGTGATGACTCAGAGAGCAATGGAAAGAAGGATGTGTGATGTGACAATAAGAGATAAAGTCAACAATAAAGAGCTGCTTCAAAGAACCAGGGTATGCAATATGGTCAATGAGATCTAAGAGGCAAAAAGAAGATGGGCAGGGAATATAGCACAAACAAAAGACAACCAAGGGACATAGTAACTAGTGAACTGGATATCAAGAGACCACAAGCAGCCCTTGGGCAGACCTCGTACTAGATAGGATGAACCAATGGTTAAGCTATTTGATCAGAAATGGAAAAGCACAGGGTCGTATATTTTGGCAAATAGTAGATTTACGTGAAGCCTGAAGGAGTGGATCGATGACAAATCAAATAGAACAGAATATAAATACATAGCCTAGAGGTAATTTTATAGACAATACTTTAAATAATTTTGTCCATGAAGCAAAGTTTGTGTATCATAAGAAAGCAAAGGTGTCATCATTTCATCCACTTATGTGGATAATTTTGGATTTTGAGGTATTTTGGATTTTTGGCATTCTGGAAAAAGGATGCCCAACCAGTACATAATTGCTGTGATAGTCCCTTGTGATGGCCATACCATGATTACTTGACAGTAGAGGGGATCTGACCAAAGAATCTTCCTTCCAAGATCTTCTGGGATCTGATGGAAGTCCCAGCAAATGATGCCATCACTTCTCTGATCCCTTCTAATCTCCAGAAACAATAAAATGCCTATTGGAGGTAGCTTTTTCACTGAGAAGGGGAGGAGTAGGTTTTAGTCAGACTAAGGGCCCTTCCACAGAGCTGTATAAAATCCCACATTATCTGCTTTAAATTGGGTTATATGGCAATATGGACTCAGATAAGCCAGTTCAAAGCAGATATTGTGGATTATCTGCCTTGATATTCTGGGTGATAAGGCTGTGTGGAAGGGCCCTAAGAAACAAATTTCATAAAACCTCATTTGAAATAGGGGACATGCTTTGCAAACTGGTATCTCTCGTATCAGTGGAATCTGCGCTGACCTTAGTTTAAAAGAAGTATTCAAGATGCTGAATGTATTTTAAGGATAGGGTTCATCATCTAGGATAGGTCCACTAAAGTGATAGCTAAAACCCAAGTGGAAATCATCACTTACCTCTGTCGGAACCCTAGCTGGGATCAAGGAAAGTCTCCACCATAATATAACAGTAAATTAAAAAATTTCTCATGCATCTCAAAAATATGATAGTTGTCGCTCCAAATTTGCGGGTTAAGCATTTGCAGATTTGATTATTCTATTTGCTGCTTCATAGAATCATAGAATCATAGAGTTGGAAGAGATCTTGTGGGCCATCCAGTCCAACCACCTCTCAAGAAGCAGGAAAATCGCATTCAAAGCACCCCCAAGGATGGCCATTCAATCTCTGTTTAAAAACCTCCATAGAGGGCACCTCCACCACACTTTGGGGTAGAGAGTTCCACTGCTGATCAGCTCTCACTATTAGGAAGTTCTTCCTCATGTTCAGGTGGCATCTCTTTTCCTGTAGTTTGAAGCCATTGCTCTGCATCCTAGTCTCCAGGGCAGCAGAAAAAAAGCTTGCTGTCTCCTCCCTATGACTTTCCCTCATATATTGTATTTATACATGGCTATCATGTCTCCTCTCAGCCTTCTCTTCTTCAGACTAAACATGCCCAGCTCTTTAAGGGCTCATAGGGCATGTTCTCTAGATCCTTGATCACTTTTGTCGCTCTCCTCTGGACACATTCCAGCTTGTCAATATCTCTCTTCATTTGTTGTTCCCAGAATTGGACACAATATTCCAGGTGTGGTTTAACCAAGGCAGAATAGAGAGGTAGCATGCCTTCCCTGGATCTAGACACTATACTCCTATTTATGCAGGCCAAAATCCCATTGGCTTTTTTAGCTACAGTATCATATTGTTGGCTCATGTTTAACTTGTTGTCCACAAGGACTCCAAGATCTTTTTCACACGTACTGCTGTCGATGCTGCTGCCCTACAAGTGACAAAAAGCCATCTCTCTTAGCATTTGTAGGTCTTTCAGTACAATTCTATGGCCAATTCCTGCCAGACATGAACTATGGAATAACATGGGAGGACCTAGAAATGCCTAGCTCATTTAAAGCTCAGGCTAAAGTCCCAAATGGATTCAGAGCCAAATGACATGTGACCTTTTGCAAAAGCGATTAAGACCTGGTTTTTTGGGTGTGCATTTAAGTAATCAGACAAATTATCAAATAGTTACTGTTTTTTAAACGTTCTATATTTTAATGTTTTATATTGTGAAATGATATTTTAAACTGTAAGTCGCTCGGAGCACCTGGTGGTGAGCGACTAATCAAGAAATAAAGTGAAGTGAAGTGAAGAGACCACCCTCCTCCTCCCATGGACAACCTCTCATTTCCTTCTTCTGGCTTAAATTTAAAACCAAACCTTATAGAATAGCATCAGTGTTATTTGACATTAACTGCTGAGAGGCTAATTGCCTTTGGTCCTCCCTCCACTGTCACTTAAAAGCAGCCATTCCATCAAGCTTCCTGGATTGTTTCTGTCCAGCTGCTCCACAACAAGAACTGTAATCTCAACTTCGTCTTGAACCTGCTCCCACCTTGTGACCCCTGTAGTAGGGCTCACCTCCTCAAGCTTAAAAAGTGTGCATAGAAATCAGCCAACCAAGTTGGGTCTTTTAAGTAACAAGAATGAGGTCAATTACCATTTAACCTGTTGGGAGATCAAAATTAATTTACTGAACCTGGCATTCAGTGTTCTCTAAAGAACATAAATGCTTTCTAGCAGAGCAGGGCAAGGGCAATGTCAGCTGGGAGAGCTTTGTCTCCCTTTACTCTCTATCAGAGTATGGGGTGGTGGCTTGTATGTGGCTTGCGTGTTTGTTAATGAACACTATTACACAAAGGCAATATATCATATATCAAAATATATCAATTGTATTAGTGACACCACAGTGGATATGCAAAACACAATAACAAAACCTTCTAGGCAATATACAAACCCAACGAATAGTGGAAAATACGCTCACATGACCAATTTACGGAAATCTCAGTTCAAGGATGGGAATAGTCCAGATTTAAAGTTCATACATCCGTGCCATGTGATACAAGAGAAGCCGAAGGTTCCGTAGCAGTGAAGAAGCAATGTCCCAGTGTCAATAAGAGGCTGAGGCCGGTACACGATGCGGACGGGTAAAGGAGCTGTGATAAACTCCTCCGATAGTAAACCTGAGTGGAGGCCAACGGAGCCTATGATGGCTCAGATGTCGGGCTGCTGGACTGGCGATTCGCTCCCGGTCGGAGCTTTCTCAAGGCCAAATACATAACATGTGCCGTTCGTCCATATCTGTAAGAGGAATATTATATAATATCCAAAGAACCTGAATGCATAAACCCATGATAATACATGAAAATAAAATAATACATACCGATATGGCGATCTAACAGAGCCTAACCAAGCCAGAAGAGCAAGGTGACCAAAAGGTAAGAGTTATGGCATGTTTGTTAGGCAGAAAGAGGACACTCAAGTTCCTCCTAGAAACTCTCCAGGGGACATTTTCTTGCCCTGCCTAGTGATTCAAATTACTGGCCAATATTTCCTGCTTCTTGATTTACACTAAGGGAGTTTCTGATGCCTTGGCTCTGTGTGATTGGCATATTGCTTTTCCGGAGAGACTGCATCTACACTGTAGAATTAATGCAATTTGAGACTACTTTAAATACCATGGCTCAATACTGTGGAATCATGGGAGTTGTAGTTTTATTAGATCTTTACTGTGCTCTGCCCAAGATAGTTGGTACCTCAGCAAGTTACAAATCTCAGAATTATATATCATTGAGCCAAGGCACTTACAGTGTCCTCAAACTACATTAATAATTGCATCCTAAAACACAGAGCAATGGATTCAAACTACAAGAAAAGAGGTTCCACCTAAACATTGGGAACGAGGAATGTAAGCATCTCCACCTCTAATCAAACACAGAACTCTATCACATTGACCCGCTATTCTATTACTATTATTGATAGTGGATACCACGTTGAAGATCTTCAACAACACTACACTTCACCCCTCAACAAGTTGGGGGTGGGGGGTGGAGCAATGTTGTCTCCTCCCCTTGGAGAAGAGATTGGTTAATTTCGCAGAACTTTCCTGAAGGGAGGAGGGGCTGGCATAGTGTGGTGCCAGCCCCTTCTCACTCAATCTGCGAAAGGACATCGCCCACCACTCCCGCCCATGGATAGTATAATAATGATCGTCAAATGCTCGTCATTTGGGGTCGGGTAGGAATTTTCCCTCTTATGTTCTAAGAGGGTTTTTTGCCTACCCTATACTATTGTCTTAGGGGCTAGATGGAATGGTCGGCTTGTAAACTAGCCTAGCGTAAATAGATTAGTTATTCAAAGGTTTGTATACACTTAAGGCACCCCTTAAGGGTGTGGGACATTCGGCAAACACTCACCTAGAGGTTAATTTTAGGGGTGAGGTGAAGGTGAATGCCCCAGGAGTGGGGAGAGTCTGCTCTCAAAAGTTGAGAGAGATTTCTCCTGATGTTTTCCTTACGGGTTGCCCAGGTTTAAATCTACAGCGGACCCAGGTAGTACGGCTGAATAGCTGAGGGGTAGACTTTAGAAGACACTACCTCAGCTTAGACACACCAAGTTGAACTGACACCTAAAAGTTAGTTGAGTTATAAGTTAAATAGGTAACAATAAATAAAAGTTGGCCAAATTTTGAATCCATATTTTGTGTCTGTCTCTTTATTTCGGGGGGTTGGAAGACAAACCTCTTTGCATTCATGCAATTATGCCAATTCGCCATTCCATTTTCCCATGATCATATTTCTACACAGCTTTGTAACCCCACTTTCCTGTACAGTCATTGCTTTATTTTTCACTATTACTGGCCGTCCCCTGCCACCCGTTGCTGTGGCCCAGTATGTGTACATGTGTTTTGTGTGTGTATATGTGGGTGAATATATTTGTGTATATGTGTGTATATGTGTTTTTGCACATGCACTATAATGTATTTTTGTTTTTAAATTATCTTCTGCTATGTTTTTCAGTGTTTTTATGAGTGATGGTCACTCATTGGCCTGATAGGTGTATTTATTTATTTGTGGTATTTGTACCCCGTAGCTTCTCACCCCCGCAGGGGGACTCAGCACGGTTTACATTCGCAGCACTACAGGCCGCAACACCACAATACAATTTAAAATACACCATGCAATCAACGTCATTAAAAAGCATTAAAAACATTTTTAAAAATTACATTAAAAACCACTATTGTATCCAATAGTGTCAATTTGCCCAGTGGTTTTTGAATGATGTTATTTCCATAAATGAACCTTACATTTTTATTTATATAGATTTTAGTGTGATTGTATTATTCCAACATTAAGAAATGCAAATAGAAATATAAAATATACAATAAAACATTCACCATGGGAATAGCCAGGGGAAAAGATGGAGAATCCCACCTCCTGAGATCATGTTATTGCTGACATGCTGGCACAGAAGCAAAAGAAACCAATTGCATCAAGATATTTGATGGGAACATATCCATCTATAGCTACTGATGCTAGCCACATAATCTTGGAGGTGTCTACAAACAAAGAAATGGAGATGAACACCAACCCTCAGAGTCAGAAATGACTGGACCTTAATGTCAGGGGAAAACCTTTATCTTTACTAGCTACTGGTAAGAGAATCGAAAGGAGGAACACCGTAAGTGATGGTCCAGCTACAATGCCAGTTTGTTTTCCTTGTGTGATAGTCCACCATCTATCAGAATAGACATGAAAGGCTCAGATCAGCCAAGAGTTCAATTCAGTACATAACAACTTTAGCAGTAATCACAAAGATGGCCATTTAAAGATATATTTGCAGCACATGAAGGGCATGTGACTCTTCCACAGCTGCAATGAAGAATTCTGCCCTGCACACCAATGTGTTTTCTGCTCTTGGGCTAGCTACTTGATTTCTCTTGCACCCACCAGCCCATCTGCTAAAATAATCACAAGGATGCATCTTTATCAAAGAGGTGGTAAAAAATCCTTGAGTGTGGCTGATCCAAAGCACATTGTACAGTAGCTGCAAAGCATTTTGATTATTATTTCAGACCATATTGTCTAGATGATTAATGAGGAGGATTGGGAAATTCAGAGGTGGGAACTGAATAATGCTGCTTGAGCTGCAGAATAACAGCTTTCTCCCTATTTATAGTGTGTAATAAACATACTCCAAGCATTATATTACCCCTAAAGCCCTGATAAGGTACAGATGAAGATAACACACATGAGAGGGTGCAGAAATAGCACCTGTCTTAACAGTTGGATTGCTACCATCTAGTTGTGAAATACGCTCCTGTTTGTAATGGTAATGGTATTGAAAAACATTGCAAATCTGGAGCCACATAAGATACTAAATGAAATTAGATCCTTACCTCTAAGATGGCTTCTCGGGACTCTTATTCCACAGGTTGAATTATTTTCTATGCCTTTTGAATATTGTACTCCATTATCTAGCAATAAACAGACTTTGGTTACTATTTTTATTGCAGTAATTGGTGGGTTGTTGTAGGTTTTTCAGGCTGTATGGCCAGGTTCTAGAAGCATTCTCTCCTGACATTTTGCCCGCATCTGTGACAGGCATCCTCATATACTACACTGTTAATCCCTAATGACTTGCTGGTTCTTTTATGTAAAATGGCAAAATCAGTGTTTGCTTTTTGGAATGCCTTTTGGAATTTTAAGCCATGGTCAGGCATGTAGCCAGGGGGGGGGGCTAAGGGGGCTTCAGCACCCCCCCCCCGAAATTCTCAGGGTGGTCCGCGAAAAGGCCGTTCTGGTACATTATTTAAACTGTTATGTTTATTCATATCATGATCTGATCACCATGCTCATTATATCCCACATTAATGGGGTTATTGGGATAACAAGACAAAAGGTTTGCTAGGGTAGACCCTCTTCCATCCAGTCTCCCCCCCCCCCGAACCAAACTCAGCCCCCCCCCCCCCCGAATCAAAATCCTGGCTACAGCCCTGGCCATGGTGTATTGAATTTCCCAAGGGATGGTCAATGGCTATCATATCAAGAATGGGTTGTTGTAAGTTTTTCGGGCTGTATGGGCATGTTCTAGAAGCATTCTCTCCTGACGTTTCACCTGCATCTGTGGCAAGCATCTTCAGAGGTTGTGAGGTTTGTTGGAAACTAGAAATATTGTGTTTATATATCTGTGGAAAGTCCAGGGTGGGAGAAAGAACTCTTGTCTGTTGTAGCTAGGTGTGAATGTTTCAGTTGTCCACCTTGATTATTTATTTATTTGGGGATTTATTAATCGCCCATCCCAGATGGCTCTGGGCAATTTACAGTAAAAACACACAGCTGCATACCTAAAACATCTAAAACATCTAAAAGTATCTAACATCTAAAAACATCTAAAACAATTGGCATCTAAGAACATCTAAAAACAATTAACAGTCTAAAAGTTATCAGCCAAATGCCCTCTCAAATGACCATGTTTTGCAAGCCGTGCGAAAGTCTTTTAGATCATGGGTGGCTTTGATGTAAGGAGGGAGGCCATTTCAAAATGATGGGGCGATCACCGAAAAAGCTCTAAGCTGGGTTGATGTCAAATGGGCAACCTTAGGGCCTGGGACCTGTAATAGATTCTGATGGTCTGATCGAGGCGACCGTAGGTATGCCGGCCGTTGACCATGCAAGACCTTAAAAGTTAGAACCAGCACTTTATGAGTGATATGGAACTTGACTGGAAGCCAGTGCAGTCGGTATAGAACAGGTGTTATATTGTTCCTCACAGGGGAATTCTGTACCAGTCGAAGTCTCCGGGTCACCGACAAGGGAAGGCCAACATAAAGGGCATTGCAATAGTCAAGTCTTGAGGTTACTGTGGCATGAACCACTGTGGCCAGGTCATCCCCGGACAGGTAGGGTGGCAGCTGCCTAGCCTGCCGAAGATGGGAAAAGGCTGACTTACTGACGGTGGAGACCTGGGCCTCCATTGTCAATAAAGAGTAAAAAATGACACCAAGGCTTTTGACAGTGATAGCTGGAGAGAGAGGTTCACCGTCTAAGGTGGGCAACCTAACCTCATCTAATCCAGGACAACCCAGCCACAAGATCTCCGTCTTTGCTGGATTCACCCTCAGTCTACTGGAACACAGCCAACCTGTCAAGGCAAGATGTAAAGTCATCAGGAACTGAGTCCGGTCAGCTGTCCATCCGTAGAAGGAGCTGGGTGTTATCAGCATACTGATAACACTCCAGCCCATAACTCCGAACTAGCTGAACGAGTGGTCGCATATAGATGTTAAATAACAGTGGAGATAGAATGGCCCCCTGAGGAACTCCACACATAAGTGGTGATTTTTCAGAGGCCGTCCCATTCCATTCCACTCATTGCCAGCGGTTCCGGAGGAAGGAGTCCACCCAATTAAGGGCAGACCCTTGGATCCCCAAGGCGGTGAGGCGGTGGGTCAAAAGATTGTAATCGGTCAAGCTGGCGTCGAAGTTGATCTGAGCTGGCAACTTGCAGAGTCTCAGTCTCATGTCCCAAATGGAAGCCGGACTGGTAACGGTCTAGCCCTCTCAATTACCTTGCCTAGGAACGGAAGATTCGAAACTGGGCAGTAAATGGAGATAACTGAAGGATCTAAATTCGGTTTCTTCAATAGTGGACGAACCACTGCCTCTTTCAGCCCTTCTGGAAAAACTCCTTGCTCAAGGGAGCTATTGATAATGTCCATCAGAGGGCCTCATAACTCCTCCCAGCAGTCCTTGAACAACCAGGAGGGGCATGGATCAAGGGAACAAGTGGTTGACTTCAATCTTGTCAACAGCTTCTACATCCAGCGTGACGAACTGATTGAAGGCAGGGCCGGCGAGTGGCCGTAGAACTTCAAGCTCAGCCACTGTATTTAGGGTCGCAGGGAGATCATGGTGAAGCAGCAAAATCTTGTCTGCAAAAAACTTATTAAAAGCCTCAGCTGTAACATCCAAAACCACAAAATTTAGGACAGTAGGGGCCGGATTTGTCATAGATTGAATAATTCTGAAAAGTTGCACTGAGCAAGAATTTACAGACGCTATCAAAGAGGCATCATAATTTGCATTTGATGGCCTGACAGCTTTTAGATGTTGCTTGTTACTGCCTGGGGGAATCCTTTGTTGAGAGGTGATTAGCTGTTCCTGATTGTTTCTTGTCTGGAATTCCCTTGTGTTTGAGTTTTGTTCTTTATTTACTGTTATAATTTTAGAGTTTTTTTAAAAATACTGGTAGCCAAATTTTGTTCATTTTCATGGTTTTTTTTGTTTCCTGTTGAAATTGTCCACATACTTGTGGATTTCAATTGCTTCTCTGTATAGCTTGACATGGTAGTTGTGAGACTGGTCCAGCATTGCTGTATTCTCAAGTAATATGCTATGTCCGGATTGGTTCATCAGGTGCTCTGCTATGGCTGACTTCTCTGGTTGGAGAAGCCTGCAGTGCCTTTCATGTTCCTTGATTTGTGTTTGGGCAATGCTGCGTTTGGTGGTCCCTAATGGAATAATCTTCAATAATGTTTGACCTCACAGTGCGTTTGGTGGACTTCTAGTAGAAAAGTTTTAACTCAATGGCACTCAAAGGTACAGCACTTACTATGAATAGGGATAGGAAGCAATTCATCGGGCTCAACACCCTTGAAGAAAGTAACATTTTTCACACATCATCTTGAAAGGAAGCACACAGTTCAGTTTAAGTGGATCCACAATTGTGAGGCTTACAGGGCATTTCCAAGATACAGAGTGTTTGCCAAATGATACTTATATTTCAAAAGGTGGATGGCTGAAATGTTTATAATTGAAAATAATGGTTGGCAATCTGTACTGCAGTTATGTCTACATAACATAGAGTTATGGATTAGTAACTGCTCAGTATTCACTAAAACTATAAAGAGTACATCTACAGTTTAGAATTAATGCAGTTTGACAGTATGGATGCACTCATAGTCACTATTGCCACAGTGGTAAATCATCTCCTGAACTTTTTTCCAGGGCAGTAGCTGTGCCAATAGATGGAGGCTTGTTGAACTGGCTATCACGGCATAAAAATATGACTTTTCAACCTCCATCAAACCAGTAAATGAAGTGGCAACAAGAAATTGCAATTGAGGACCTGCTTCTGATTGTTACACCTCATTCAATGGCGGGAAGGAATGGAAACACAGAATGAATGAATCATAAAGTTGAAAGACACCACAGGGCTAACCAGCCCAACTCCTGGTCATGCAGGAATACACAATTAAAGCATTCCTGTGAGATGGCCATCCAGCCTCTGCTTGAAAACCTCCAAAGAAGGAGCCTCCACCATACTCAAAGGCAGCCTATTCCACTGTTGAATATTTGTCTTTCAGTGTCCCTATCATCTATTAAACATATTTCCATCTATAAATGTGGTTGTTGCACAGGATAATTTCAGTTCAGAAAATAATAGTTCTCAAAAGTTTAGAAGCTTTTTCCCATAGATAGAGTTGATCACAACATATAGTTATTCTTAGGACTGAAAGCTTTGCAGTTATATAGTATATTTATATTGGGGCTGTGTGGTGGTGGAGGGAGTGTGGAGGGACGGGAGTTAACAAATAAAAACATTCAGCTTTCCCACAAGTTATCCCTCCTCTTCTTCCATACGCTTGCTCCTATAAGAGCAAACTTGGCAGCTTGTAGACATTAGTTTGTCCTTCCTTTGTATCTGGCCATAAATCTAGCAGCATACAATAAACATTTTCAGTCCGGCGAGAGAATATGACATACTACATCAGCCAGTATACAAAGCAAGTACAGATCATGGTTAAAAAGTGTGGAAGGACCTTTGATTTTGAAATTAATAGTAAAGTAGGTTTAGAAGGGGGAATTGGTCAAGAGTTGTGACTTAGTTATGCATTTCTAATTTAGTTAATACATTCTTAACAAAGTTGGTAATGTGGCATATAAGCTTATATTAGCATATATGCACTATTCAGGAGTGGGGGAGGGTCTCATCAATTAAGAGAATTGTGCAAGTACATAAATGCAAAATAATCTGTACACACGTTAATAAACAAACAAAAGATGAACTCTTGAGAGCCAATATGAAAGATTGATTGGGTGAAAATGCAGGTGGGATTTAAAGAAGCACAGAAACATCAAAAATGAGAGGTTTTCACATCTCTAACCTGAAAGGACAATATTTAGAGAAACTGGTGAGATGATTGAATGAGATAGTTCATGCGCAACAGCATTTTATCACAAAGGTATCTGAACTTCTTTCCAGAAGATATATCTGAGGCAATGTTTTTACTAGGAACAGGTGGTGGAAAATGTTGCTGTTGTCGTTATCTTTATTTATGTCCCACACTTTCCCCAAAACTGGGAATGAAAGCGGCTCACAAATTAAAATGATCGCAAGATGATGACAGCACACAAACATTTAAAATTAAAACAGAATTAATGTATTGATATACTGTACATACCTTTTAGATTTTTAAAAAAAGTTGAAATAGTGTAATATAAACCTGAAAGTTAACTATAGAGGACTTTGAGATTCCTAGAAAGGTGTTCTCTCTGGAAATCTCTCTGAAGGAAGTTGACTACAAAATCACACTGGAGGACCTGGAGATTTCTAGAGAATTTTTTTAACCACATCTCTGAAAAATAAAATCCACAAAAGTTCAAAAACTGTAAATGTGGAAGAGGGATGACTGTATCAATGAAACTGGCAAGTGAATGCTGTTGGAATAATTCACCAATTTGTAGGTATGGATTTGTAAAGTTGCAACTGTGGAATGATGTAGAATCTCATCCGTTCTCTCAACATGGAGCACCACAACCAAAAATCCCCTCTCTTTGAACTCTTTATCTTTCCTTTGGGTGTATCTACACTAGCCCAAAACCCACGTGGGCTAAAGGTTGCTCCTTGATGTCCAAATGATACCCAGGGATTTTTTATTAGGTTTTTTTTTTACATGAATAAAATAAAGAAACCAGTATAGAAGACGAGGAGAGGGGAAAGAGTAGCAGAAGAAAGATAGGAGAGAGAGAGAAAGGAGGGAAGAGGGTAAGGAGTAGAAGAGTGTTGTGAAAAGAGTGAAAAAGGAGTGAAAATCTAAGCATAGATTAGAAGTTTAAAAGAAAAAGGAGATCACGAAGAAAGAATTTCCAGAAAGGTAGTAAAGGTAAGTCCCACAATCCTTGGGACTTCTAGGCCAGGGATTTTTGACCTTCAATGAAGGGTCAGCTGGGTTTACTGGGTCAGATTTGCATTAAGGAAACTCGGAAAATGCTCCAGAGTTCTACCAGAATAGTTTGACTGGTTGCAATGTGAATCAGTCTGCTGTCCACATGGGTGGGTACCACTATCCACTCATGTCATCAATGTGATGGCCAGGAGCTTTCCTGGAGCTCTATTGATGTCTGTAAGCAATGATGGTGGTGGTCTAGTTGGGCTGAATCACGAAATGTCACTTGAGGATGAGCATGGAGTGTGTGGTTGCTTCTGGGGCCAATCTGGAGCATTGCTATTGTATATTGACTGCGGAAAATTTGCTATCTGTAGGTGAGACTCTGATAATTACCATAGAAACTAGGGTAAAATAATAACAAATTGGTGGATTCTGGACCAGAAGATATCTAAGGTCCGAAAGAATAGGATCAGCACCTTGGACAGACCCTTTACAGTTAAATTGAGACCCAGAGTAGACTCATCCCCTCCACCATATTGAAAAATGAGCTATTGGTGGAAACACATTGTTGCCTAGGAGTAGAAGAAGATGTACAGATAAAGCTACCCAAATGTACTGAATTACTTTGGTACAGGGCTTGGAAAATGGCATTATACCAAAAAGTACCATATCCAGTCAGTGTTTCGTAACAAATCTTGTTTGTGTTTCTTTGAGGGAATTTTATGGCCAGATGATTAGGTCGCCAGGTGTCACAATTTATGCAATAACTGCCATGATATAGGAATGTGAAAGTTTAATACTGGTTTGTGTTTCTAGTACCAGTTTTTTTGTAATAGATACTGATATCATAGAACAGAATATGGAACAAGCTGTTCCTACTGCTAAAACTTGGAAGAGAAATAGGTCACTGGAGTCAAGTAAATGAAATAAACAAAAGGAAGAAAATTATAACAAACATGCTTTAAAAAAAGCAATAGTCCTGTAATAGGAAACAAGTTACGTTCAGGGGGCAAAAACAAAGATATAGTGGGGCACTGTATATTTCACAGGATGAAATAGCTTTGTGACATAGGTAAATATGATGTTTGTGATGGGAAGAGTATATGAGCAAAGAATGACTGAAGTCACTTTGATTGCATGCCCTCTGGACACTTTTTTCATTTCCTGCAAAAATTTGTTCAGATGCGTTTGGTACCTTTTAGAAACACGCTCCACAATTAAAGGCCAAAACAAGATGACTGACCATAGACTGTTAGCTTGGACTTTTGAGATACAACACCCGGGATAAGGTAGTTCTTGCAATTGTTATCCATATGGACTGCGACACCTTTTTCTAAATCCCTCCTGCTCCTAACTTAGACCAGCAGGGATCGGCAAAGGGATTTCCCTGGCTCCTGTCTAATGTGTATAGATTACAACCCCCGAGTCCAGATTAATCCTCACTTGTCTACTTTTCATTAAACTCAGTCATTTGGATTTGGATTTCAATGGCTACAGTTCCATTTAGCTTTGGCAATGTGACTCATCTGGCTTAGAATTTAATTTTAAGTTAATGATATTATGTGTGCAGTGGCTAAAATAAGTAAGCACCCACTGCAATTACTCGGATGCGGACTGTGCTGGAAAAAAAATATTGGAGTGAGTGGAGGAGTTGCATGAGATTGGATGTTATTCTTTTCTTATACTTCGGATATTGGCAGTAATCCTAGTGGATGAATGGCAATTGGACCATTTCACATTCCCATCCCGGCAAAAGCTTCCCACTAGAATTCTGGCATTACAAAAGAGGAATAAAGTAACTCATTTATTAATTGTAAAGCACTGATGGCAGACTGAGTGCTATGAAATCATCAAAATGGGCAGTGTACCTTTTCAGGAAACTGAAATAGATCACATTTTGTAGAAGAACATGCCCATGGCCTGACAACATGACAAAATACCATTTAACAGGCTAGTTAACAGAGGTAAGGTTATCAATATAGGATGCATCTAAATTGTGTGCTGGTTGAACTGAAGGTCAGCAGCTCGGATTTGCAAGATGGGATGAGCTCCCATCTGTCAGCTCCAGATTCCCATGCTGTGGATGTAGCATATCTGGACTTCAGTAAGGCCTTCGACAAGGTCCCCCATGACCTTCTGGCAAACAAACTAGTCAAATGTGGGCTAGGGAAAGCTACGGTTATGTGTAACTGTAATTGGCTAAGCAAACGAACCCAGAGGGTGCTTACCAATGCTTCCTCTTCATCCTGGAAAAAAGTGACGAGTAGAGTGCCGCAGGGTTCTGTCCTGGGCCCGTTCTTGTTCAACATCTTTATTAATGACTTAGACAAAGGGTTAGAAGGCATGATCATCAAGTTTGCAGACAATACCAAACTGGGAGGGAAGGCCAATACTCCAAAAGACAGGAGCAGAATTCAAAATGATTTTAACAGATTAGATAAATGGGCCAAAACTAACAAAATGAAGTTCAACAGTGACAAATGCAAGATACTCCACTTAGGCAGAAAAAAATGAAATGCAAAGCTACAGAATGGGGGATGCCTGGCTCGAGAGCAGGACATGGGAAAAAGATCTTGGGGTCCTCGTGGACAACAAGTAAACATGATCCAACAATGTGATGCAGCCTGCATCAATAGGAGTATAGTGTCTAGATCCAGGGAACAATTCTGCTTAAAACAGACAATGATAACCTCTAGTAGCATATGTATGTCACTATGAAGAAAAGGAAAGCTATCAAGTCCACACGGCATGCAAAAATACCTGCTGAGACAGGCTGCCAATAGCTTTTTATAAACTGATTCACCATATGTTACTTTGGCTCATATGATACTGAGTAAGGATAGAAAAGATATAGTAATCAAAAAAGGAGGGGGTGGGGAGAATGAAGGTCATCCACATCCATTGCAAAGATTGGTTTTACTGAGTATTTAATTCAGAAACAAAAATGTCAACGTTCCCCTCTTCATGATGTCTTGGGACCGGCAAGGCTCACAGACTGGGGGAGTATTTACATTATATGATTAATGGAGCTCGGCAGCACTTTGGCTGTCATGGCTCACTGCTATAGAATCATAGGAGTTTTAGTTGTGTGTGTTTCTAGCACTAGAAAGCTAAAGACCTTGTACAACTCACATGATTTCATAGCATTGAGCCGTAGTAGTTAAAGTGCTGTCAAACTGCATGAATTCTACAGTATAGGTTCATCCTGAGCTATCATTAAAAGGCCAGAAATGGTTAGTTGAGTAAAGGTGAAGGGCTTGACAGAAAGCATGTGGGGAATTTGGGTCAAGCAGCAGGAAGAAGCTGAGAAAGCATGCATTGATCATTAACTAAAGACAAATGATGGGACCAAAACCAAAAGGGAAACATACTCTTACAAGGAAATGTTTTTGGAAGGATACCAACCTCTGGAGATCAAGTAATATATAAAAACAGAATTTAGGCCAAGGTATGCAAATGAAGGTGTAAATCCTATTTTTTGTTGTCAGTGTAGTTCAGTGGAATCGATTCCAATTTTCCATTTCTTGATTAAAAGATCCACTCTAGTCATTCAATTAATTTAATATAATTTCTCAAGGCAACTAGTTGGTGGGTAACCAACAGGATTCCCGCTGAAGTTTACTAAGCCAGTGTTCTGTGATGGATCATCTGGTGTGCCGCGAAAAGTCTCTCCCCCCTTTCTTCCCCCTCCTGCCTCCTGCTGCTGCTGCTTGGGGGAGGAAGGGGAGGAAGGGTTGGGCGGCAGCGGCAGCGAAGAAGGAGGGGCCGCCTCCCCTCTGCGCGCCAGCCAGCTGGCCCATCCCAGCTGCCAGGGAGGGTCTGGGCACCTCTGGGAGCCGAGTTTGGCCATCTCGCGTCTTCTGCCGAGCCCCTGCGGGAGACGCGAGCCGGCCAAACCCAGCTCCCAGGCAGGGCCTGTTCCCCAGGCTCTCCCTCCACTTGTCAGGGAGACCTGGGGAAACGGAGTAAATCACGGGCCCTGGCTGCTTCCAAACCACGGTTTGGAAGCAGCCAGGACCCAAGATGCATCTCCTCCGTTTCCCCAGGCTCTCCCTCCACTTGTGAGGGAGACCTGGGGAAATGGAGCAAATCATGGGCCCTGGCTGCTTCCAAACCACGGTTTGGAAGCAGCCAGGGCCCAAGATGCATCTCCTCAGTTTCCTTGCGGGGAGCCTTTCTCCCGGTTCACGGCTCCACCAAGCCCGGCGGAGCCGCAAACTGTAAGAACGGCTGCCCGCCGCTCCCTCCTCCACTTGCTCTTCAGTGCGCGCGAAACTGCTCCCGGCCTCCCTCCGGCTCCCTGTCTATTTTCCCCAAACTCCATCTGTGTTCACTTTTGGGCATATTGAGTATTCATGCCAAGTTTGGTCCTGATCCAACATTGTTTGAGTCCAGAGTGCTCTCTGGATGTAGATGAACTACAACTCCAAAACTCAAGATCAGTTAACTCTATGTATTACTGTGTTAGAGTGTCATTTTTTTGTCATTGTGGTTGGTGGTGTGCCCCAGGATTTTTTAAATGTTAAAAGTGTGCCTCGGCTCAAAAAAGGTTGGGAAACACTGGACTAAGCATTCAAAAAGCCACTTTCATGTCTGTGTATGCTGCAATGCGCATAATCTTATGATTACAATATTCCCTGAAATGCAAATAAAACCCCCTGCTTCTCTCAAGGTTTACTTTGTCCTTTAATCAGACCCAATTGGGTTGCTGCCTCTTGAAAGATTCCTGAAATGAAGCAGATGAATCTGAGAACAAGTGCAAGGTCAAGAGTTCTATCCGGTAGAAGATTGTTGGAGGATCTGTTTTTATTAACTCCCACTGACAACATGAGGTAGAGTTCAGGCTGTGCCTCTTTCCATTGCCCTGAGGTTAAAAGTGAGACATAAAGCATCATTCTTTCTCCATTCCTTTTCCCTTCTCTCTTTTACTGTTTGGTCCTTCTTTGCTGCCTGCATGTTTTTCATGCAAAGCAGAATTTAGAGCTCTAGAGTGCTTCTGATATGTATTCTAATAAGCAACAGTATGCCTCCAGTCTTTTGTTATTTTCACAAATACACCCACAATATTGCAGTCTAAAGTTTATTGCAAAATCTAGGTCAAAAGTGTACAATTATAGAATTATAGATCAGGAAGAGACCAAAAGGCCCATCCAACACAATCCCTGCCATGCAAGACACACAATCAAAGCATTCCCAACCAGTTGCTTGTTATTGCAAACGGTCTCCCCAAAATTCACCAACAGGGACAAGTAATTGGAATGATTATATGTATGATCAAGTGTTATTAGATATTACGGGAATTATGACTAATCAAGCAACAAGAACAGACAAACAAAAGGACATCACAGATAGGTGGAAGATCTATTTCAACTGGGTGAAAAATGGAGGAGCCAACGTTCACATCATACAAAAAACACAAAGACTTTACCAGTGGCTGGATCTGCAAGATTCGTAGAAATATACTGTGGTTGAGGGGGGAGGGGGAGGGAGGGAGAAAATAATGTAATCTATACCAATGTAATGTACTATGTCTTTAATATTTGTTGAATAAAAAACTTTTTTTAAAAAACCAACAGGGACAAATAATGGTATGCGGGATTCCTTTGTGTGGAATATGTGGACTGCAGGGGGCCCTTTATATCCACTGGGGTTTAGTTCCAGGATCCCCTCCTTCCTGGATACCAAAATCTATGGATGCAAAGGTCTCATTATATATAATAGCATAGTAAAATGGTACTCTTTATAGAAAACGGCAAAAATCAAGCTTAGTGTTTTAGAGTTTTAAAAAATATTTTTTCAAGCTCTGAATGCAGAACCTGTGGATATGGTGGGCCTACTGTACATTATTTGAATTGTATCCAAGATAATTTCCAGACAAGTCTCCTGTGTCACTGTCTTCTAGTCTATTACAACTGTGACCTTACATGCTCAGTGGCTGCATCACTAAATAGATTAAGTACTGCGAAGACCTGGACAGAATATAAATGAAAGTCAAGAAGACTAAACTGTAACATGCTTCAAAGTGGAAGCAAAGTTGCCCTTTAGCAACCCACAATATGATTGATCATTGAGGTCCATACAAGGAATGAGCTAGCACATTGCATTGGCTGCATAGCTTCCGACTGGTCAATGGGTCAGCTTGCCTTTGTGTTGAGCTTTTCTCCTCCCAGTGCTTGGAGAAATCCATCTTGGGCAGATTTCAGCCTAGTTTCATCAGAACACTTTACAGAAGTATTGTCTGAAATCTCGGCATTCATCTATCATGCCAAGGTCTGATCGATTCCAATGAAGACACGCAGAGTGGACAGCAGAGTCAGAGATCACATTATTCTTCAGTCAGTCAAGGAAGGATGCCAGGAGAATTTTCCCAGATCTGATATGCCTAATGCTCACAGACATGGCCAGTTGCTTCAATTGGTACAAATTGTGATCCATTGTTTTATTTGTAGCTTGTGACATAATAAAGTTCTCTTTTTTGAAGAATCTTGAGTCTATCTTCTGCCAAAGGGGGCTTCTTGGAAAGGGAAGTGATCACAATGGCTACTGATTGTTATCAGGCTGGGCAGGGGTGGCTTCCTTGGTGAGACAATAAATAGCAGTCCTAGGGGTGATGGGCTTAGGATTTCTCTTGGAGATAATTCATTATCTCACCATTGAATTGGTATGCTTCTTGAGTGAATCTGCATTCTGATCTCAGTCCTAAGTCCAGGGGCAAAGCTGAAGATATCTTGAGCCCATTATGTAGAGGTGGGGGGAAAAGGAGATGTTGGCAATTAAAGGTCATTTACCTGAACCTCCACTTTTTGGGGTCCAAGTTTCAGATAAGATAAGGGTTGACTGGATTGGGAAAAGTACACCTATCAGGCTTAAAAGTAGCAGTCAGCTGTTGTACTTTTGGGAGAGCCTTTTTTGATCCCAGCTAGGATTCCAATAGTGCAGGGGTCAGGAACCTATGGCTCGGGAGCCAGATGTGGCTCTTTTCATGATTGCATATGGCTCTCCAGAGCAGTCCAGGCCTCGATTTCTCAGCATGCAGCGGGGAGGAGTGACACAAATGCGCCGCGACTGCTGCTTCTGTGCCGCCATTGCTGCCTCTTCCTCATCCCCCGCGCCCTCATTGTTAGGGATGGTGGAGCCCAGCGGCGGTGCCTCATCCTCATTTTCCTCTTTGTCCTCCGCTATGGGCCTTGGCGGAGGCGGGCCTGGCCCTGGCGCTGCAGATCTCAATCACTTCAATCTCAAGCAAGCACTACTAACTTCAGCTGTCAGTCGGTTTCTTTTGCTGGTTTTGATATTATAAGAAGGCAGAAAATCCCACAATGTGAACTGGGGACCCTTCCACATAGAATAAGAGGGCAGAAAACCCCACATTATCTGCTTTGAAATGGGTTATCCGAGTACACTCTCAGATAATGTGGGATTTTCTGCCTTGATATTCAAGAATATAGGGCTGTGTAGAAGGGCCCGAGTCCACACTGCCATATATCCCAGTTCAAAGCAGATAATGTGGGATTTTCTGCTTGATATTCTAGAATATAGGGCTGTGTAGAAGGGCCCTGAGTCCACACTGCCATATATCCCAGTTCAAATCAGATAATGTGGGATTTTCTGCCTTGATATTCTGGGATATAGTGCTGTGTGGAAGGGCCCCGAGGCCACACTGCCATATATCCCAGTCCAAAGCAGATATTGTTGGATTTTCTGCTTTGATATTCTTGGATATAGGGCTGTGGGTTTTTAATCAGCTGTGTGGAAGGGGCCTTAGACTTGTGCTTCCAACTGTACCCTCTCAAGTAGAGCCCTTCCACACAGCCCTATAACCCAGAATATCAAGACAGAAAATCCTACATTATCTGCTTTGAACTGGGGTATCTGAGGCCTCTTCCACACAGCTGAATAAAATCCCACATTTCCTGCTTTGAACTGAAATATATGGCAGTGTGGACTCAGTAAATCCAGTTCAAAGAAGATATTGTGGGATTTTCTGCCTTGATATTCTGGATTATCTGCTTTGATCTGGAATATATGGCAATGTGAACTGGGGGCCCTTCCACGTAGAATAAGAAGGCAGAAAACCCCACATTATCTGCTTTGAAATGGGTTATCCGAGTACACTCTCAGATAATATGGGATTTTCTGCCTTGATATTCTGGGATATGGGTGTGTGGAAGGGCCCCCGAGTCCATACTGCCTTATATTCAAGTTCAAAACAGATATTGTGGGACGTTCTGTTCTTAGATATTCTTGAAAATCCCACAATATCTTCTTTGAATTGTGATATATCACAGTGTGGACTCAGGGCCCTCCACACAGCCCTATAACCCAAAACGTCAAGGCAGAAAATCCCACATCTGTCGCGACCATAGAGCCTTAAAGTGCCAAACACACAGCAAGGTTCAAAACAAAGTTTATTCAAAAGAACACAAAAGAGAGTTACTCTTACTCACAAACTTAAACTTCAGTGTGAGAGTACTGTTCCATAAAAATTAAGACCAATTCAGGCCAAAAACAGTGTTCATAAACAAAACCAGATTATGCTCCTACACAAAAAACCCACATTAAACTAACAAGCCCTCCCAAAATCCACAAAATAAGAGTACACGACGCTGTGGGCACAGAAAGGGAGAAGGCAGGAATAAAGAGATGTGAATCTAGTCCAAGGTCGAAAACACAGAGACAACAGAAGCGTGGTCAAAGCAGGTCCGGAGTCAGGACAAGGAGAAAAGCGGCAGCACAGTCAAGAGGTGGTCCAATGTCAGGGCAGGAGAAAACAGCAGCGGTGATGAAACGGCCCAGGTCCGACCAGGAAAGCAACGACGACAATCAAACAGCAGCACCAAGTCCAAGAAGCAGTCTTCAGAAATACCGGATCCCAGAACAAAGAAGCACAGCATACAACAGGCAGGACATAGGGGTCCAGAAACCCTTTGCCAACTGCAAAGAGTTCCCCATTCCCCACCAACTTTTATTCATAAATCTTCATCAGAACTGGAATGAATCAACATCCTGTCATTAACTCTTTCAGCTGTCCCAACACCACCATCTGTAGATCGTTGCCTCCCTCTCCAGTCTTTCCATCTCCTGTCAAGACTTAACTCTCCCCAGGATGAAGCTTGATCCTCAGAATCCCAATCACCATCCCCAGAAAACCCCACAAAGGTATCACTGCTTGTGGGTTCCTCACAAACATTGCGCACCTCTTGCACCTTAGTCCAGTCCATATCATTAGTGTCCTCCCCAGAATCCCTAACCTCACTTCCCATAGTGGCTCATCATTGTCAGACCCATTATCCCCTGAAAAACCCTCAAATGATTCATCATCAGTAGGCTCGCTAAGTATCTGCCAAATCCTTTTCCTCTGTTGCTCCTCAAAGGAATCTTGCTCACGAGTAACCCTTTTTCCCTCCTTGCATCCACTCCCATGTGTTGATCATTACTCAAAGACTCAGCTACTACATTATCTGAGTGTGGTCTTAGATAACCCAGTTCAAAGCAGATATTGTGGGATTTTCTGCCTTGATATTCTGGCTGTGTGATTTTATTCAGCTGTGTGAAAGGGGCCCTAGACTTATCCTTCCAACTTTACCCTCTCAAATAGGGCCCTTCCACATAGCCCTATAACCCAGAATCTCAAGGCAGAAAATCCCACAATACCTGCTTTGAACTGGGTTATCTAAGTCCAAGCTCAGATAATATGGGATTTTCTGCCTTGATATTCTGGGATATATATATATATAGGGCTGCGTGGAAGGGCCCAGCCCTACTTGAGAGGGTAAAGTTAGAAGGATAAGTCTAGGGCAGCATGTCCCTTGCTTCTGGCCAGCATGTCCCTGGGCTGCCAGATGGATGTCAAGATCCATCCTCTTGCATGCTGCCAAGGAGGAGGAGGGTGAGGGCAGCTCTTCTTCGCTCCCGCTCCTTTCCTCTTCACTGGAGAGGGCAGAGGATCATGGGCCGAGTAGAAATGGCCGGACTATTTATTTACTTTCTTTATTTACTTTTATATTCTGGGGGGACTCAGAGCAGATTACAGGTACACATACTTAGCAGACAATCCCTGCCATTTCCACATACACACATATAGACGAACAGAGGCAAACTCTGGCCACCAGGGGGAGCTGACACACTCCTCATCTTTCAGCGTTCACAGCGTCCCTTGTTGTTCCTTCCGCATTCCTCAGCGTTCCTGGAGTTCTTTAATGGCCTCATAATTCAGTCAAAATTTGCCTCCCCACTTAATGTGGTACCTTTATCTCCTACTTGACAGATGCAACTGTCTTTCGGGCTGCAAAGGTCAACAGCAGGCTACACTTAAAGGTTGAGCACCCACCTCGACCCAGGCAGGCCTCAAACTCATGATCTACTGGTCGGAGAGATCTTATGCAGCTGACACTTAGCCAGCTGTGCCACATTCCCGGTGCTATTGACACACGTATCATAGGTTCGCCATCAAGGGTGCAGAGGCATGCAGGAACTCCATACTGTTTGAACCCCAACTGCTCTAATAGCAAATGGACCAAGGGGGCTAAATTGAATGCTTGACTTGAGGAACTTTTTCCAAAAACAATCTGTATATCTGTATATACCTTTATAAAGCGGAATGTTTGTATGTATGTGTGCGGAGGGCGGAAGGGCGGGAGGGCGGAAGGGCGGGAGGGCGGATATGTGGCAGCCACTTTCACAGGCCACAGCGACCAGCGCGGGTGATGGACCTGCACCAAGCTTCATACACATAACCCCCCTAACCCCCTTTACGTCCTGGTGCAGATCGGGGGACATGACCCACAGATTATGGGATTTGTAGTACTTTCAAACACTTTGGTTCCCACAGACCACTGAGGCCACCAAAAAGGACCAATACAGACCACACTTAGCACACACAGCCCCCATGACCCACTCTACGTCCTGGTGCAGTTTGGAGGAGGGTGGACCATGGATGATGGGACTTGAAGTACCTCCACTCACTTCCCAAGTTCGCTGCAACCTCATCCAATCACTGATCGAGACCAAACTTGGCATACATAACCCCTATGACTGCCTTCACGTCCTGGTGAGGTTTGGGGGAGGACTGACAATGGATGATGGGATTTGTAGTACTTTCACACCCCTCTGTTCCCACAGACCACTGTGGCCCCCAACAAACACTGATAAAGACCACACTTGGCACACAGAGCCCCAGTGACCCACTCTACATACTACTGAAGTTTGGAGGGGGGACAGAACATGGATGATGGGACTTGCAGTACCTTCCCTCACTTTCCAAGCCTGCTACAAACCTAATCCAATGACTGATCAACACCAAACCTGGCACACAGAGCCCTCATGACCCACTCTACATCCTGGTGCTGTTTTGTGTGAGACGGACCACGGATGATGGGACTTGAAGTACCTTCACTCACTTCCTAAAAACAATGTGACCCTCATCCATTCACCAATACAGACCAAACTTAGCACACAGAGCCCCCATGACCCAATCTACATCCTACTACACTTTGGGGGAGGGTGGACCAGAGATGATGGGACTTGCACTAACTACAGTAATTTCATGATACCACTGCAACTCCCAATAATGATGGATCAAGACCAAACTTGCCACACAGAGCCCCCATGACCCACTCTACATCCTGCTGCACTTCTCAAATGACCCGGGCACTGCCGGGTCCCCAAGCTAGTAACAAATAAAAAAACATGCAAGCAAGCAAATCAATGAATAAATAAATAATATGCAAACACAGGCTTACTCGAACTTCTCGAGATGTTTCATGAAACTCATGTTTAAATTATGATGGGAGTCAATAAAGTAAAATAAATCTAGTTTTCAAGCTGTCTGTGAAACATGTGAAGGCAGAACACTCATATTGAACTTCCCCGGTGGCAATTAAATTCTTACAATGTTCACCTCTGAAGAACCTGGACTCCAAAGGAGTGAATCATCCTAGCAATTGGAAGTGCATTTTCCTCTGAACTTTTAGACCTTTGGATTATATTATGTATTTTTATTTGCAGTAGTTGGAAAAGGCACTTCTTTTGTACTACACCTCTAAGAGCACTGCGGGCTCCTCTGGGGATTTGTGGAGTTGGGAAAAGTGACTTTCTTATGTTTTGTTTTGAAAGCATTTCGGAATTGTTAGTAGAGGAGAAGTTAGATGCACAGTCAGCTGTACGTATGCATCCACAGGTTCTATAGCTTGAAGATATTCCATTTCTTTTCCCCAAAACAAGCAAACGTTGTTTTTGCCATTTTATATAAGGTACACCATTTTACTATGCCATTGTATATAGTTGCACTTGAATATCCACAAATGTCGGCATCTAAGGGAGGTTTGGGAAACTAACCACAGTGGATCCCAAGGGCTCACTATGTGTGTTCTTATTGCCCTGTTGAGTTAAATTTAATGCTGGGTTGTTGTAGGTTTTTCGGCCATGTTTTAGAAGCATTCTCTCCTGACATTTCACCTGCATCTATGGCAGGCATCCTCAAAGGTTTGAAGATCTCACAAGTTCTGAGGATGCCTGCCATAGATGCAGGTGAAATGTCAGGAGAGAATCCTTCTAGAACATGAGCATACAGCCCGAAAAACCTACAACAACCCAGTGGTTCTGGCCATGAAAGCCTTCGACAATACAAATTCAATACTGTTATTGAACTTTTCCCCTTTGATATCTTTTTGGTCAACATTTGCCTTTTCTATAAATCTGAAGTGAATAATTGAACAATCAAGTTTCCAGAAATTAATCATTCTTTATTTATTTATTTACTTACTTCATTTATTTATTTTATTTATATTCTGCTCTTCTCACCCCAAAGGGGACTCAGAGTGGATTACAGGTACACATACTAGCAGACAATTCCTGCTGTTTTCCACATACACAACATATAGATGTACAGAGGTAAACTCTGGCCACCAGGGGGAGCTGACTCACTTCTCATTTCTCAACGTCCCTTGTTGTTCCGCATTCCGCATTCCTCAGCATTCCTGGAGTTCTTTAATGGCCTCATAATTCAGTCAAAATTTGCCTCCCCACTTAATGTGGTGCCTTTATCTCCTACTTGACAGATGCAACTGTCTTTCGGGCTGCAAAGGTCGACAGCAGGCTACATTTAAAGGTCGAGCACCCTCCTCGACCCGGGCAGGCCTCGAACTCATGACCTACTGGTCAGAGAGATCTTATGCAGCTGACACCTAGCCAGCTGCGCCACATTCCCGGTGCTCAAATAATTCAAATAATGCCAAGCAGAAGAGGTAACTTATTGATAAATCAAATAAAGACTATGGATGAAATTGTAATGTGGAAACATAAGAATGCATCTCATACTGTTGGAAATAGCAACTTTCTACAAGCCTCCTATACTAGTTATTTGTTATGTAGATAATTCAGATTGCTTACTATATTGTATGTATATTTTAGTATGCAGTTTTCGCTTAACTCTATGTCATTTGAAGTTATGGGAGGGACTACAGACCATGTGATCAGATCTGGGACTATTCAGACTGAATCCATTTTAGAAATCAGAGTTTGCATCGGAAGTAGTACAGTACAGTTTAGAAATCATTAGATGACTAATAAGCCTAGAATTATAGACTTAGAAGAGACCCCAAGAAGCAGGAGAATTGCATTCGACAGATGGCCA
The DNA here is from genome assembly GCA_030556195.1 of Anolis apletophallus. Classification (NCBI taxonomy): domain Eukaryota; kingdom Metazoa; phylum Chordata; class Lepidosauria; order Squamata; family Anolidae; genus Anolis; species Anolis apletophallus. Next base: position 173,209,450 of record JARBWK010000004.1, read on the forward strand.
TCCAGCCTCTGTTTAAAAGCCTCCAAAGAAGGAGGCTCCACCACACTCCGGGGTAGAGAGTTCCACTGCTGAACAGCTCTCACAGTCAGATGGAATCTCCTTTCTTGTAGTTTGAAGCCATTGTTCCGCGTCCTACTCTCCAGGGCAGCAGAAAGCAAGCTTGCCAAGAAAACAAGTGTCAGTATGCTGCAGTGTGTAGTCAGTCTTTATTGAGTCAGTGTTCAGTAATGTATTAGATTGAAGAGAGTGTTCGTCTGTATGTAACAAAGAAGAGACTGGAACAGAATGCTTAAACTGTTTAAACTCTCAACCAATAAGAAATGTACCTGTATGCTGAATACATGAAGTTTGTAAGCAACTATGTTATTTCTAATGAAGTCTATCTATTTTTGGTCTCTTGAGAGCATAATTTAAAAGCAATATTTTTATGGGAGAGTAGATGTTTTTTGGTCAACTTAAATAACACTTCTGAAACTGCTATATATTTTGTGCATTGGCATACCTTTGTTCCTAACAGTTCAGAGATAACCAGGTATATCAGTCTAACAACTGAGAAACCTAATTTGCCTTGCGTGAATACTAGTGGATATATACCACTAAGAAGATTCATTGAAACGGGTATGTAACTCTTCTCGGGAAGATCATGCTTTACAAAAAGGTTATGATTATTCCAAATAGTGTGCATGCCAATTAATCTTCAAAAGGGTCATGATTCCAAAATGGTGTGGAGATTTCTGATTTTCCAAAAGGTTATGGTCTCTAAAAGGTCATGTCTTTTTAAAACATACAACATCAATTTATAATTGTAATACTAACAGTAATTATAAATACACCCTGTAATGTGTAATTCCTCTAAGGGCCTGGTACATGCAACTAGCCTTAAAACGTCACACTTAAAGCTGTATTTCGAGGTGACCATTCATTACCTGGAATTCAAAAATCTGAAACGCTCCAAAAGCAAAAATTGTCTACACAGGCAGCTGGCATAGATAGTTCAATGTCTACAAATCAGTTTCATTTCAAAAATTATTAAAATATTGTGTAAAATTACATTCAGGCTGTGTAAGATATATATGAAGGATAAATTAGTTTCGTATTTAGACTTCAGTTCCATTTTCAAAATATCCTATCATGTACATATTTGCAATAGACGTGGAAATACCTGGAAACCAAATCACTTCTTATCCTAAGCATTTTATTTTATTTATTTATTTATTTATTATTCGGGCTTCTATGCCGCCGACTCCCTGAGGCTCGCGGCGGCTTACAGGAGCCGAAGGGCACAGTAAAATACAGGCAATAAGCAGTTAAAAACAATTAAAAACAACAGCAGTACAGTAATTAATAACACAGTTAAAACAATGAATAGCACATCATCCTCAGAAGAACGAATAGATGGTGGGGCATGGGCAGGACTTACTCACCAAAGGCCTGCTTAAACAGGTATGTTTTACAGGCCCGTCTAAACGGGAGCAAGTCCTTCATAGCCCGAGTTCCAGCCGGGAGGGATTTTGGATAAGGGATGCTCAGATAGAGTTATGCAACTTGTACTTTTTTCTTAGTACCTCCCCAGACAGAAGGATTTGATACTTGCCCCCTTTCTGACATGATTTATTAACTGATTATATTTCATATGAATTATATTTCTGATATAGAGAAATGTGGCTTGTTACAGACCAGAAATGATAGCTCATGAAGCAGGAGAACATGTTTTGTTCTTTTCTCTCTACTGGACCTTGTTTTTAAATGCAAGGTAAAAAATCAGGATGGACCTTGGATAATCTGAGCAGAGTCATCCATCACCACCCCATGGTTTCAACTTTATTTATTTATTTATTTCCGGCATTTTACCCCGCTCTTCTCAACCCCCGAGAAGGAACTTTGGCTTTCCAACCTGAGTCAACAAGACAGTCACTGGTAAAGACAAAAAGGGAGGGGGCAGTTCTGGTGGGCAGTTGTAGATATAAATAAACAGAAGCTTTACCACAGTTTCTGAACCAAAATATACCCTGCAGCAGAATAAAGTATCACTTGGGCTTGTGTAACAAGTAACAGTATATTTTAGGCATGAGAAAAAAGTTATGAAAATGAATCGTTTCGTAAGAAATTCGTAAGAAATGCTACTTTCGAGCTTTTCCGCACCTGGAGAACCAACCAGGAAGTGGACTTAATTTTTCGAACTTCGGGGGCCAGGATTTTCTTAAGTGTCGTTATTAGGTCGTAAGGGGGGGGGGGATAAGGGGGGACCCTACTTCTCTCTCACCACCCTCCCGCCTCCCTTGCCAATATTATGGCAAGGCAAGCCCTAAACTCGCTCCTTCGCTCGGCTGGAAGGAAGCCAGGAAAAAATGTAAACAGAGGGATTACTCAAGTAAATCTGCAAAGGAGGGCACTTTGGATGAAGGGCCCTTCTTTGTGGATTTACTGAGTAATCCTCTCTGTTTACATTTTTCCAGGCTTCCTGCCTCTCCTGCCTGCCAGACAGGATCTAAGGCATCAAAGAGTATTGGGGTGAGAAACCAACCTAATGTATAATACAATGAATGCTACTGTAAGTGCCACTGCCTAATATTATAAGTAATTCAACTGGTCATACCTACATTCCATGCACATGCAATAATACAGCAGTAATAACAATGGGTATAAGAAGAGGTAAAATTCAAACCGAAGTATTCTGACTGGTCTCTCCTCATGCGGTGCAAGCGGGGCTCGGAAATTAGCCCGGGGAAAAAGCCAGCGTTTTCTGCTTGGGAGCACACACATACATATTCTTGGGAGGGGATTTGCTGCAGAATCTTCTCTATGAGGCCGGGATTCTGCAGCAAATCCCCAAAGAATATGTATGTGTGTGCACCAAGCAGAAAACGCTGTCTTTTCGGGCTAATTTCCGGCTCACAGAGAAGAGCCCGTTTGCACCGCATGAGGCAGGGACCAGTCAGAATACTTCGGTTTGAATTTTACCTCTTCTTATACCCATTGTTATTACTGCTGTATTATTGCATGTGCATAGAATGTAGGTATATGACCAACCTGGGCAAACTTGGGCCCTCGCTCCCTGGGGATCGGGGTGAGAAAGAGGCAGTATCTTTACTTCCCTTCAAAAGATCAAACAGGGCAACAATATATACAGCAGTCTCTCTGAATTCACACAGAGAACAGAGGGAATAAACAGTCCCTTTAAATAGTCTTTGAAATATGCTTCATGTCTTAGAAATAATCAGGCTTCAGAGAGTTGGCAGCCATTTCCTTCCTGGCTGTTTCCAGTCAGCGCTCTCCTCACTCTCTGAGGTGAAAGTGGCAGTTAAAACCATTTGTCTCAGCAGCAAGCTAGAGACAGTAGCCAATCAGAATTCTGGCTCCTGGCATGCTCAGCCAATCAGTTGCTGACACATGTCTTTCCAGTCAACCCATTACATCATGGTGGTTTTTTTTTTTTTACAAATCCCCACAGTTTTTGCCGCAAGGAAGCTTAGAGTCTCTTCAGCCGCTTGTTTAACTTTTCTGATATGCAGGCTGCAACGTGGTTTTCAAAGGCTTTTTTGCAGCAAGAATATTGCTAAAATTAGTAATTGCTTCCTTTGAGAAAATAGTGCTAAACTACAGCACTAGTAACAGGCGAATGCAATGGGATCCGACCCTGAAGACCTCACTAAACACAAACTTAAGCAAGCATCTCAGACATGACTTCATGATGCATATCACCACAACGTGTGTGAAGGATAGGTAAAGGTAAAGTTTTCTCCTGGCATTAAGTTTAGTCATGTCCAACTCTTGGGGGGGGGGGGGCTCATCCCCATTTGTAAGCCGAAGAGTTGGCATTGTCCATAGACACTTCCAAGGTCATGTTCATTTTTTAAATTTTTTTAAGGTCATGTTCATTTTCATGGTTTACTCTTTTCTGTTGAAATTCTCCACATGCTTGTGGATGTCAATGGTTTCTCTATGTAGCCTGACATGGTGGCTGCTAGTGTGGTCCAGCATTTCTGTGTTCTCAAATAACACCTGTCTTTCCATTGCCTTAGATGAGATCGCTCCTAGACGCTCTCTCATCCCCCGTAGAAATAGCTCGCCTTGGTTTACCGAGGAGTTGCGAGCGATGAAACGGAGGAAGAGACAGTTAGAGGACGTGTGGCGAGACCTCCGTGACGGAGCATCGAGATCGGCTTATAAACAATTCAAGGATGTTTATGAGCGTGCTATCAAGGAGGCCAAAAAGATCCACTATTCCTCCTTGATAGAGTCGGCTAATTCACGCCCAGCTCAACTCTTTAGAATAATTCGGTCACTGACAACAATTTTGACTGTCCCAAATGATAGGGGTTTGGCTCCCACAGCTGAGGCATTTCAGAATTATTTTGCCGACAAGATCTCGACTCTCTGCCGGGATATCCCAGCCACTCTTGATACAGTATGTGAGCTCGAGACCCCGCCGCCACTCAGCGGGCCCACCTTCACCCGGTTCCAATTGCTGGACGCAGCAGCTGTCGATAAGTTACTGACTGCAGCTAGACCAACTACCTGCTCCCTTGATCCGTGCCCCTCCTGGCTTGTTAGATCTTGTCGGGAGGGGCTACGAGACCCCCTGGGAAAGATTATCAACAGCTCCCTTGAGCAAGGAGTGTTCCCAGGGGGTTTGAAAGAGGCAATGGTAAGACCGCTGCTGAAGAAGCCGAATCTAGACCCTTCGGCTCCCTCCAATTACCGACCTGTGTCTAATTTGCCTTTTTTAGGCAAGGTAATTTAGAGGGCAGCAGCGGATCAGCTGCAGCAGTTCTTAGAAGATACAGCTGGACTCGATCCCTTCCAGTCCGGCTTCCATATTGGGCATGGGACGGAGACCGTGCTTGTCGCCATTACAGACCAACTTCGCCGCCAGCTGGACCAGGGTGGATCAGCCCTGCTTGTTTTGTTAGATCTGACAGCAGCGTTTGATACCGTAGATCATGCATTGTTAGCCCACTGCCTAGCCGTGACTGGAGTCAGGGGGACTGCCCTTAAATGGGTGGCCTCCTTTCTTCAGGATCAGGGACAGCTGTGGAGAGGGGAGAGGAGGTCTCCAGGAGGCTCCCATTAAGTTGTGGGGTCCCCCAGGGGGCCATCCTCTCGCCCTTATTATTCAATATCTACATGCGCCCCCTAGCCCAGCTGGCCCGCGACTTTGGTCTGGAGTGTTATCAGTACGCTGATGTATGCAAGTAGTAAGGGCGAACCATATACTACATAAGCAATAAATGCAATAGGAGCATGCAATGTGAACAGGGTGAGTGCACCTCTAAAGAAAAAGAATTGGTAAACAGGAGAAGCCTCTTCAAATATATGTAAAACGTTTATCACACACACATGTGTATTGGCAGTTCAAGTGTTACAAAGAATACAAAGCTCCAAGCATAATGCACAAATGAAAAACAAGCAAACATATACAGATATATGCCTGATTAATAGGAAGCAAGAGTATGCATCACTTAAAGGAGCAGTGCAAAATATCACAGATAGTTCAACACATAGTAATCATTCTGCACATGAGATAGTTCAACACATGGTATTAGTTCAGCACATATAATTCGTTCAGCACATAGTAATACAACACATCACACATGGTAATAGTTCAGCGCATATTTGCAGGTCAACACATAATATTACAACACATGATAATACATATGAGTAAAGCTACGCATGTAGATGTGAGGGGAAGACGCGCCAGACCAAGTATAGGCCTGGGGATGCAATGCGGACAAGCCGCGGCTTCTCGAGCGCCAAATGGCGAGAAAAGTTCTTCCTTAGAAAAGAGGTGGGACACAGTCGTGTTTTGCTGTGTCTTGGGGGTATGTGTAGAGTTGGAGATCCAACAATTCAAAGTATGTACTCACTCTGGAGCGGGGAAGTCCGTGGGAGATAAGCCGCGGAGTCCCGGGATTCGATTGGCATGTAGCCGTAAAGTGAAAATATAGTCGCAAAGCTGCTGCAAACGAGGTTTTCGTTGCATGAATGGCACTAGGAAAGCCTTTGCCGGGGTAGTGAAGCCTACAGGGCAATGGCGCTTCCCACCGGGGTGGGAGCCTTGCCAACGGCTTGGAGTGACTTGGCACCAAAGCGTTTCGCCGTTTCGCGGTTTCGCTTCGTCAGGGCAATTCTAGGGTGGCTACACAGGAATCTAGCAGCGGAGCGTTCCTGGAGTGAACAATACAATGCAGAATAAAGGTCAGCGAAACTAAAATGCAAGCGGAGATAGGAACATGGGCCTTCCTGCAAGGTTACATACCACATAAAATAGTCATCAGGGCTTCATAGATTGAAGAGCCTTTCAGGCTGGATTCAGCAGTTAGAATGGGAGGAAGGTAAGAATTTAAGGGATTGTATGAGATGGAGCAGGTGTTCAGGTAAGGAGATGAGGGATAGATAATTGGTCGTTGAGCCCAGCTGGGGACTCGCTGGAGAGGAGCACGATCCATTTGCATTCAGCTTGCAAGAGCGCCCTCTCTAGGTTGACCTGGGAGTTGGTTTTGACCTTTTCCAATCCATATACAGTAAAAGAATCAGGAGTGTGTTTTCTTTCAAAAAAATGGCTGTACAACACTGAATCCTGAGAGTGGCAGCGGATTCTGGATTTGTGTTCCAAAATTCTAGTCCTTAGAATTCTAGAGGACTGGCCCACATAATGATGCCCGCAAGAACATTCTAGACAATATATTATTCCGGAGGTGGCACATGTGATCTCGTCGTATAACTTGAGGGTTCTAAGGGTAGTTTTGTTTTGAATGATGGTAGATTTGTTGATTTGATGACAGATACTGCATCTGGCGCATGGTTTGGTGCCCGGGTTGGGGCACATAGCAGGTTTTTTTGATTGGAAGGTAGATTTTATAAGCATATCTTTTATGTTTTTGGTTCTTTTGTATGCTAAGAGGGGGGGCTCCTGTAGGCCCGATATGGACGAGATCATAGGCCAAAATTTGTTGACAATGCTCCGGATTTGGTTGGAATGTCTGGTTAAGGTCAGGGGCCAAATGACCCTATTGGTGGTTTTCTTGGGGGTTGTTTTTAGTAGAGTGTTTCTTGGTATGTGGTCTGCTTTTGTCTTGCATTTGTCTATTACGGATTCAGGATAGTGGCGGGCCCGCAGGTTGTTGGCCAGGGAGACACCTCCTGAGTGTAATCATTGTGAAAAGAGGAATTTCTCTTGACCCTTATAAACTGGCTGAAAGGGAGGTTCTGCTTCAAAGAAAATGAATGGAAGCTGCGGTAGTCCAGCAACGAGTTTCTGTCTGTTTTTTTGTGATAATTGCGGACTTTCAATGTTTTATTGACGTTAAATACTGTCAAATCTAAGAAATTGACTGATGTGGTGCTGGACTGGACCGAGAAGCGTATCTTGGAGTGCCAGGAGTTTAGCCATTTACAAAAATCTGTAATGTTGGTGTTGTGATGTAAAACTATCATTACATCATCAATGTAGCGCCAGTAGCCGCGTATACATTTGGACATGGGGCCGGTGGTTAAATTGGTGTTTTCGAGATGATTCATGAATAATATGGCTATGGTCGGAGCTACAGCGGTCCCCATGGAAACTCCGTGGCGTTGCAAATAAAAATTACCATCAAATGAGAAATAATTGTACTCGGTCACGCAGTCATACAACTCTAAAATGAAATTGGTGGGGGGATTGTCAGGATCCATGCGGGAGTCAAGGATATTGGCTATAATATGTCTCGCCTGGTCTGTGGGGATGTTAGTATAGAGAGACTCAACGTCCGCGGTGACGAGAAGGTCACCCGGTTGCATAGGAAAATTCTCTATGATGTTTACAAAATGGGTGGTGTCTTTGATAAAAGTGGAAGATTTAGAGGTGTAAGGTTGAAGGATGTAGTCTAAGTATTTCGATAATGGTTCTAGTAAGCCTGAGTTCGCCGAGATAATGGGTCTGCCAGGGGGGGGGGGCGTTTGGATTTGTGGATTTTGGGGAGGAGGTATAGTACTGGTATTCTAGGTGATGCATTGAACAGATACTTTGCTAGTTTGCTGTCGATAAAGCCCATTGTTTCCGCATGATGGATGATGTTACGTATAGTACGGTGATGACACCCAGCTTTTGCTGAGAATGGACGGCAGGCCGGATACCGTACCCATTTGTTTCCATCAATGCCTGGAGGCCGTGACTGGATGGCTGCGTGCCAGCCGGCTGAAGGTGAATCCGTCGAAGACGGAGATCTTGTGGCCCGGTCGCCCTGGGCTGGATGAGTGCCGGTTGCCTACCCTGGATGGCGAGCAACTTAGCCCGTCACCCTTGGTTAAGAGCTTGGGTGTCAAATTGGACTCCTTGCTGACCATGGAGGCCCAGGTCTCCATGGTCAGCAAGGCGTTGTTTTTCCACCTACGACAGGCTATGTAATGCTCCGGAAAGGGGGGTTCCGATAAACCAAACTCACTCCAAGCAGGTTGGAAGATAGATCATTTATTGGCTCCTTGCTCCAGGCTGAACAAAGATAGACTAAAAGAAAAGCCCGCAAACATCCCTCAAGATTCCCTCCCGGCCCGCCCCCCGCTGGGTCCCTCCTTCCAAGGCTTGACCAGATGGCCAGTCCACATATCAAAGGCCAGGAAGGTATCTGGTAGATCAAAGGGGATGAGCCCGGTGGTTGCCCGCCCGGCAGTGTCCATATCAATTGGCGCGATCGGCTTGGTCCGTTATGGCAGTAAACGAACCAACCGGAGCTGACAGGCTAGGCGACTGGCCCCCTACCTGTCCAGGGATGACCTGGCCACGGTGATCCAAGCGATGGTCATCTCGAGACTGGACTACTGTAACGCCCTCTACGTTGGCCTTCCCTTGTCGACAATCCGGAAACTCAAGCTGGTGCAGAATGCCGCGGCTCGCTTGCTGGTGGGAGCACCAGTGAGGGAGCACATTACTCCCATCCTCCAGCAACTGCACCGGCTTCCCATCGAGTACCGGATTGCCTTCAATGTGTTGGTTTTAACCTTCAAGGCCTTGCACGGTTTGGGGCCTGTGTACCTGAGGGACCGCCTTACCCCGTACGTTCCCCCGAGATCACTGTGCTCAGAAGAGCAATATTTGTTGGTTGTTCCATCGTCCTGCTCCTGCCATCTGCCCAGCACTAGACAGAGAGCTTTCTCTGCTGCGGCTCCAGTACTCTGGAATTCGCTCCCCCAGCACATTCGAGCGATTCCTGAACTCCTTCCCTTGCGAAGGGAATGTAAGACGGCTTTTTTCAGGCTAGCGTTTGGCTAAACCCAAATGTAATTGGCTCGCCCTGCCTCAGTCAAAGAATTGTAGACCCATTCTACCTTGGTTATGTACTGTGTTTTTATTGTATGTTTTTATTGTATGTTTTATTATATGCCTGTAATTGTGATCTGCCCCGAGCCTGCAGGGAGGAGCGGAATATAAAACCGAAATATGCTGTGTCCAAGTTGGTACATCAAGTGCTCTGCTATGGCTGACTTCTCTGTGGCTGTATACACACACACCATTCAGAATAGCAACACTTTGTGACATTTGTTGATGACTGAATCCTGTTGTGCAGTTTGCAAAAATACAACACACAACCATAATCTGCACTGCACTACTGCAACATGCAACCACTTTCGCCACTGCCAACATAATAAATCTACTGTCCTAGAGCAAATAATTCAACCTGCATTTGCATTGAGCGTGCCATTAAGAGAATGGCAGTTATAGCATTTCACTGCAAACTATTTCTGCTGTCCCCTGCTCAATCATTAACTGTCACAGGGATGGGTCCGATAAATATTTAATGAGATTTTCCAATTAAGAGTAAAATGAACTCATCACATGCTTCAGGGTACACAATCAAGGATGCCGGGCTTACTTAAAACATAGGATAGCAACACATCATGGCTGTTGTTGTGGATGAAGAGGCATGCAGTTGCCATAAATGTGTGATAGGCCACTTTCGGAAAACTCAGCATTGGATTTTCAACCACTGAGAGTAATGCATTAAAAGCAAAAACCCTTCATAAAACAGCAATAAAAGCCAGAGAGGCAAGTGGTACAGTGTTCATATTTAAAAGATTTTAGTCATTGAGAATGTGTGTGTAGGTTAATGTGCTCATGAAGGAACATTTTAGTGTGCTCTTAATGGATGACCAGAATCTGTAACACTTTGGTGACTAATCTTTCTTACATCTCTAATTGTGTCTATTGAAGCTGATATTTCAATTCCCTCTTTTTATCTAAATGTGAGCTCAAACTGTAGACTTAAAACTCTGAACTACTATTGTGAACCTTACTTTCAGTGTTGATCTCTGGTTTAACTATTTTAAAACCCAACCTATTTAAAAACACCATCTACTTCTGTTTTTAAATGCCTAAAGGTATTTAACAAATCTTGCCAAGGAAACTTTGTGATAGGGTCTCCATAAGTCAGAAATGACTTGAAGATACAAAACATTTTTTCTAGCGTCTTTAATTTATTTATTAAGCATATTATTGTATTAATAAATTAAATTGAAGAAGAGATCATAAATAAATAATCAAATACAGACGTTTGCATACCAAACCTAGGAACCCTGTAGCTCCCTGAAACGTGAGCAGAATGTGTTGCTTTTCTCAAACTAGAGTAGATCCAAACGTCAAATAGATAAACGGTTTCTGGCCACTGCAAATGAACAGAGTCCTCCAAATGCAGTCTAACCAGTGCAAGAAAAAATTGAAGCCCTTACTTCTTCAAAGGAAGGAGCCAAGGCAGTTAGTGGTATCGGTCTGTTGAAATTATACAATGTGGATACACTCCGAGACCTTTCAAAGCCATCACCACTCATATTTTCCCCTACAAACCTGCACAATCTCTAAGGTCCTCTGGGGAGGCTCTTCTCTCACTTCCACCTCTGTCTCAGGTATGATTGGTGGGGACGAGGGAGAGAGCCTTCTCCATTGTGGCCCCTCGGCTCTGGAACTCCCTCCCAAGAGAGATTTGGCTGGCACCTCCCTGTCCACTTTCCGCAAAGAGTTAAAGACATAGATGTTCTGTTGTGCCTTTGAGTAGACAATCCCTTAGATAGCAAACCCCAGATAAGTTATAAATCACTTTTACAATTGCTCTTATCCTTACTGCTGCCCCATGATCTATGCACTTTATCAATTAGCCTATACTTTAAATTATTGGTGCATTAGCCTGCTCACCCATGATTATAAATTGAATAGTTTACTGATTGTTGGTTTAAATTCCTTTTAATACATTGCTTAAGGTTGTTTTTTTATTTTTCTATTTATTGATTGATTTATTATTTTGATTTGTATACCGTCCTTTCCTAATTGGCTCAGGGCGGTTTACAGCATATCGAACTACAACAAGAATCATTAAACAATAAAACAATAGGATATACAACAATTTAGATGATCTTGAGTCATAACCAAAAGTGGCTAAAGGCTAAATGCCTGCCGAAATAGTGGAGTTTTGCAAGCTTTCCAGAAAGCTGGTAGCTCACTAATTGCTCGAACTTCAGGCGGCAGGCCATTCCACAGATGTGGTGCTGCAACAGAGAAAGGTCTCTGTCTGGTTGATGACAGGTTGATGGTTCTGCAAGAGGTTGAGATCCTCAGATCGAAGAGATCTTTGGGGAACATATGGGAGTAGACGGTCCCTCAAGTACACCAGCCCCAGACCATCCAAGGCCTTAAAGCTCAAGACCAATACTTTGAAGATGATCCGGTGCTCAATTGGCAACCAGTGCAGTCGCTGCAGAGTTGGAGTAATATGAGCCCTGGCTGGCACTCCAGCCAGGAGTCTCGCTGCCGCGTTCTGCACCAGTTTAAGCTTCCAGATGACCGACAAAGGAAGACCAATGTAAAGGGTGTTACAGTAGTCTAGCCTCGAGATGACCGTCACCTGGATCACCGTGGCCAGGTCATTTCCGGTGAGATAGGGCGCCAGCCGCCTAGCCTGTCGCAGATGAAAAAAGGCAGAACCATTGCAATGCGCTATACACTGGCCTTCCTAGGTCTGTGACTCAGAAGATCCACATTGTCCAGAACGCGGCAGCTAGGCTGCTTATACTAACACCCTTGAAATGCCGTATAGCATCAGCTCTTCAACAGTTGCATTGGCTGCCAACAGAATATCGGAGTCTCCATAAGACACTGGTCCTGACTTTTAAGGCCCTGTATGGCCAGGGTCCGATATATCTCAGAGACCGCCTTTCCCCTTATGGCCATCAGTGGTCACTTAGACCCTCCCAACACAATCTGCTTTACATTCCAGGCCCCAGAGAAGCATGTCTTACTAGTACGATGCATAGGGCCTTTTCTATCTCTGCCCCAGCACTGTGGAACTCATTGCCTCCGTATATGAGAGCGATGTCCGACCTGCGCCCTTTCACCCAGGCTCTCAAGACCTGGCTCTTCAGTAAAGCATTTGATATGTAACTTTAACTTCTATTTTCATGATCCATGTATGTTTTATCCTGTTTTATTGTTTCTGTGTAAATCGCCTGGAGCATCTTGATGGAGGGTGATTAATAAGAAATAAAGTGATGATGATGATGATTTCCTTGCTAATTTTTAAAATGGTGTTATAATGAGTTTTTTGTAGACCCTACAGAAGCTACTCCAGTGGCGGACAATAGTCTTCAGGTTAGTACTGTAGGGTTAGTAGGGTTACCACTTTGGCTGTATCTACACCAGGCAGGTTAATCTGGTATATATCTGTCCTGGAGCAGCCCTGGATCCAGCACATACACACTGAATCTGGCTGGTGTCCAGTCAGTCCAGCCAGGCTGAGATCATATTGACCCTGTTGGGACATCGCCTCATTCTCTGTATATGAACACCACTGCTCCCCACTGGCCATGGAGCTCCATGTGAGTTGAGACTTCTGATGGTGGAATGGGGGCTCCATATGACTAGTAAGAAGGAGGGGATCAATCTACCCCCTCCTTGCTGGTTATGTGTATGCCTTGCTTTGATATCAGCAGGCATAATAGGGGACAGCCAGGTATTTGCATGTTCCTCTATGGCCAGCTAAGTGCAACAGTGGCAAAATGGGAACGCATCATCCCCTTTCCCTATAATGATTAGTTCAGAGAAAGGGTGGTGACGTCCATTTGGTTAGCAGATCATACTGAAATGGATCTAGTCCAACTGTTCAGACATCTACGAATGTCCAGAATATTCTGGGATGGGACAAAATTGCATTAGGGGCAGAAAACGTAAAAACTCCTCAGAAGTCACTTTGTGTCATTAAGACAGCTGGATGCAATATGAGATTTTTCCATTATTGTAGAGAGGTCCTTATTCTGAGTTTTACGGGAACTGTCCAAAGTACTGAATCTATTTTTGGGATAGGTTCACAGCACCTAAAGGCGCCCCCAGTGGCGCAGTGGGTTAAAGTGCTGAGCTGCTGAACTTGCTGACCAAACAGGTTCGAATCCGGGGAGCGGGGTGAGCTCTTGCTGTTAGCCCCAGCTTCTGCCAACCTAGCAATGCGGAAAACATGCAAATGTGAGTATATCAATAGGTACCGCTCAGGCAAGAAAGTTACAGCACTCCATGTAGTCATGTTGGCCACAGGACCCTGGAGGCAGCAATGGAGAACGCTGGCTCATCGGCTTAGAAATGGAGATGAGCACCAACCCCTATAGTCGGACACGGCTGGACTTAATGTCAGGGAAAAACCTTTACCTTTTTAAACCTCACAGCACCTAGGATAGCACTTTCCAAATCCAGACTAAAAATACAAGAAGATTCACCACACAATGAGGCCATCAGCCACTGGGTTTTGGGAACAGATTAGAGATATTTTTAGTATTTATAGAAGAAAAGAATAGGATTTTTAGTTTTACTCAAGATTACCTAATGTGCTTGTTGCTGAGATGGGGACAATAAAGTTGAAAACAGATTCCTCCATCTTGTTTTCTGCTTGATATGTTTAAAAAGTTACTGTGAAGCTATAAAGAGTTAAGAGCTAAAAAGACAGACTCTGTTCCATTTATTATATGATCTTTTAAAAAAGGTACATTAAGAATCAAGTTTAAATGCCAGAATGCAAAGTAATTTTTGTCTATGCTGAATACTTGATGGAGGAGCTAGACAATGAGCCATATTTCATTCTTATTTAATTGTAGAGAGGGTCAAACATTATGCCTTGTATACCTTGCCAGGTCATTCATTATTGGCCAGTCGTCATGCATATGGATGTGGCACAATCAGTCTGGAGTGAGTCAGCCATGTAGAATGCCTGGTTGCCTTCACTTTGGTGAAATAATGTATCAGAGGAGAATGTTCCTGTTGGCTGCCTTGGAAACTCCAGAGCCAAGATACTGAAAGGGAGACAAATAATTTCAAAACTGAAATGCCTCTTTGTTAGCATAAGGAGATAGCTATGTTAAGTGGTCAGGAGTACTGATTCCATGGGCAACGGAGCTTGCATCCTGCGTGGATATGATATTATTACAAATAATGGGCTCTGGGGCACGGAGTATCACTGGGCTTCTCTTTAAAATAAAATACAGATTTAAATATTTAAAATGATTTAGTTCCTAAACATAATGATTCCTTACCATCGGCTTTGCTGGCTTCACTGCATTATCAGGAGAGCCATAAATGTGCCCGTCATCATCAGTAAAAAGCCTGGGGGTTGTTTTTGACCCTTTGCTGTCTATGGAGGCCCAGGTCTCCACTGTCAGCAAAACCTGCGACAGGCTAGGCAGCTAGCCCCCTACTTATCTGGAGATGACCTAGCCACAGTTATCCAAGCCACGGTCATCTCAAGGATAGACTACTGTAACGGCCTTTACATTGGCCTGCCCTTGTTAGTGATCCGGAAGCTTATGCTCGTCCAGAACGCCGCTGCTCGACTCCTCGCTGGAGTGCCGGAGAGGAGCCACATAACTCCCATCTTACAGCAGCTTCATTGGCTCCCGGTCGAGCACCGGATCACTTTCAAGGTGATGGTGTTAACCTTCAAGGCCTTATATGGTCTGGGGCCGATGTATCTGAGGGACCGTCTCACCCCCTATCAACCCCAGAGATCACTCCGCTCTGAAGATCTGAATCTCCTCGAGGTGCCTGGTGTCAAGACCATCCATCTGGCCTCGACCCAACGTAGGGCCTTCTCTGTGGTGGCTCCAACTATCTGGAATACTCTGCCAGCTGAAGTGCGTGCCCTGCAAGACCTCCTTGCCTTTCGCAGGGCCTGTAAAACCTATCTCTTCAAACTGGCATTTAGTTGTTGATTTTTGTAATCCTGCAGAGTTGGTTTTAGTTTAAATTTAGAATAGTTTATCTGATGTTTTTATCTGTTTCATGCTTGTGATTGTGAGCCGCTCCGAGCCCTCGGGGAGTGGCGGCATACAAGAATGATAAATAAATAAATAAATTGATTGGATCCCTTCACATATTTACATTTTGGTGATGAAAGATGAGGGTTGAATTAAAAGTAATACCTCCATCTTCGTTACTTGGGTTTGGATGGGAATATTTTAATAAATCAAACGCAGAAATAATCCTTACAATGTGCTCTTTAGCCACCACTATTCACTTTTCTACATAATCACCAGACAATTGGATAAATTTCGACCAATGATTAACAAGTTTTCTGAAGCCGTCATGGAAGACGTCTGTGCGCTTTCATTTCAGGTGTCAGCATCCTGGGTACCCATCATGCACAGATCATCCAATAGCCAAGCAAAGCAATAATGTGACCCACACATTCTTGTAAAATGCCGATTATGCTTGAAATTTCTTCCTGAGTGATACGACGATCATCCTGAATCAATCTGTCAACCTTTCACTTGTGAAACTTGGTGGCTGCTGTCACAGGACGTCCAACTCTTTGTTTGTCATGTTCCCTCCTCAACATCTTTAGACTTACTCACCCGATAACGCACAGTACTCACATTAACACAATCACCATAAACCGCTTGCATTCTCTAATGAATCTCCTTTGGGGTGACACCTTCTGCTGTCAAGAATTCATGACTGCACATTGTTTAAGTCACATTGACCGACTGTCTGCGCAGGGTTCCATACTTCGCACTTTAACAGCACAACTGTTCAATGCTAAGGCTTCCCGCCAAAATGGAAATATAGAGGAGAGTCTACTGAACAAGCCAGTACCTGCCATATACCAGTACTGCCAGCTGTTGCAGAGTTATGAAGGTGGAGGCATTACTTTTCATTCAACCTTTGTACAATGACCTAGAGCCTGCAACAGAAGCACTTTTTCACCCTTCCTCTTTGCTGAGCCTACTTCAGGTTGCACATTTCATTTCAATTTATTATTTAATGAGTCGCTTTCCACCGGAGTGCTCTGAGCAACTTACACAGCAATAAAACAACAAGCATATCAACAATAAATCACAGTTTAAAAGCTTTGACGAAGAGCCAAATCAGGTATAGCTCTAATGTATGGAGGTAAGAAGTTCCACAAGGTTGGGGCAAGAACCGAAAAGGCCCTGTGCCTCGTGGAGTCCAGGCGAGCCTCCCTGGGACCAGGAACAAACAAGAGGTTTTCTTGAGCTGATCTTGGTGGTATCTGATGGCAGATATGTGAAAGATGCTCTCTGAGGTATTTCGGGCCTTGACCATGAATGGCCCTAAAGGTCAGAACCAGTGTCTTATAGGTAGCCCAATGTTCTATTGGGAGCCAATGGAGGTGTTGCAGTACTGGAGTTATATGATGTCTCATTGGTATCCGAGTGAGTAGTCTGGCAGCTGCGTTTTGGACCACCTGGATCTTCCGTGTCACTGAGAGAGGAGTACCAGCATATAATGCATTACAATAATCCAGCCTTGAGGTAACTGTGACATGGATGACCATTGCAAGGGCTTCTGTTGGAAGGCAGGAGGCCAGCTGCCTCGCCTGGAAGAGATGGGAAAAGGCCTGCTTACTGTTGGCAGAAATCTGAGCTTCCATCATCAACCAGGATTCCAGCAGGACACCGAGGTTCTTCACCGTGGCAGATGGGGCTAATGGTTCACCTTCAAAGATGGGGAGAGGGCAGGCCAGTTCTAGGGGCTGACCAGGCCATAGGATTTCAGTTTTGGCAGGGTTCACCTTGAGACTGCTCATGCGCAGCCAGCCTGTCACAGCTTCCAAACACAAGGAGAAGTTATCAGGAATTGTTGTTCTCCTAGGTTCTAGATGCACATGGCACCCAAAGCCACTTAGTGGCTGACAGAGAGAAAGCGAATAAGAGTAGCAGGCAACAGCTGGTTGTGCTTCTGCAACTGCTCACTGGAGATAACAGGAAGTCCAGAAGGATGTTTCTTCTCTTGAGGACAGCTGAAGGACTTCAACCATTTGCTGCCTAGCTACTCACTATCCTCCTTGGTCTGTAAATTCAAACCAGACAGTCTTGGGGCCTCCCCCTTGGCTGTTGTGTTCCACCGCTGACTTGTTCAACCACCATTGTCATTGTTGCCAATGGAGGAGATGCTGTGGCTCACCACTCAGTGTTTGAACTTTTATTAGCAAGCCACCCCCTTCCCCCACCCAACCAAATGAACTGGTCTGGGCTAAATAGACTGGACCAGCTGGATGCCTTTTTGGGAATCTTTCATCAGCCCATTGGGCATTCCTTAAGAACAATTGGGTGTGGGGTGGATTGGATTAATTTTAGGTGGGGGTGGGCGTTGTGTGACAATGTTTTGAGGGTGTTGGGCTGTTATTTATAAGGGTTTTGGCTGTTTAAGCAACTGGACTGTCAGACCTGTAATCGTGCTTCAATGCAATATGTTTAAAATGGTTTAATATGTTTTAATACGTTTTAATCATTTGAAAGAGTATTTTAATTGATATGTATATATTTTTACAGTTTTATAATATTGTGCTCTATTTATATTGTTATTATCTGAAACTGGCATTGAATTATTGCCATAGTTGGTAAGCTGCCCTGAGAGCCCCTTCAGAGTGAGAAGGGCGGGGTATAAGTACAGTAAATAAATAAATAAATAAGTAAATAAAGGGCTGGATTGGCTGGAAGTCCATGGGCAGGTAGGTGGCAAGAAGAAGGAATAATGGTGGGTGAAGGTGGTGAATACCCTCAACAATGAAACAGGTATGTATGCAAGCATAACTTGCAATTCTACTTGCAGTATTTGTCACCCACAGGAATCCAGCCTGTTTCTTAAAAACATAAGAAGAGCATTGCTGGATGAAGACCAAATCAAATTATTTATTTAAATAAGTAATTTTATTTTGTTTAAATAAATGTTATTGATTTTTATAAATAATATAATATAATAATATATGATATAATATAATGTTACATTACATTATAATTTAATATAATATAATATATTATAATGTCAATATATTGTATTATGTTATAGTATAATAATTGTAATGTAATAATAATAATAATAGTATGATTACAGTATGGTGTGTGGAATATGCATTTGGTATTGGTGGTGTTGTATTGTAACACAGTATAATACTGCCAATGATAATGTGATATAATAATTATATCGTGATATTATAATTTGTATATTTGTATTACATGCAATATTGCTAACAATATTGTGATATGTTGTAGTGCAATATGATGTGTAGTGCTAATGTTGTGCTATGACAGTAATGTTAATTGTTGTTTTTTCAGTTTGCTGTAAGCCACTCCGGCAATATTGTTATATGTACATTGTAAGCCACTCTGGCAGTATAGTTGTTTGCTGTAAGCCGCTCTGAAAATATTTATCTCATTCAGCATTCCAGATTCTGTGCACGTATTACCAAAGCTGTCCTCCTGGACTCCTTCCTTCCAGTGTTCCCAGTGCCACAAACATCCACCCCAGTTGAAAAGGAGGGGGGCAGGCAGATGAAGAGACAGAGTCCAAACAAGGCCTTTGTGGGGATGACAGCTATGGATGGGGGAAGAAGCCCCATTCCCCATGTGGGATCTCGGCCTATCACCATGGCCTAGCTAAAATCTAGAGAGCAGCCAGTTTTGGATGCAATTTGCAGCAGATATGTCGATTGCTGGTACTCTTCCCATCTGAAGCCCAATGCTGTTGAATAAACATGCAAATATTAGTCTTGGGCTTTGAAAAGTGGGAAATTGCTATGGATGGGTGGTGGCAAACCCATGAATAATTAAATCCATAGGTGTAAAGCCCACAAATGAGGGAGAGTGTATATCAAACTGCTGGGAGGATTGTTCGGAGTTTAAAGGATTGTTGTCAGCAGTATGGAGATAGCACTCAACTCTATTTTCCATCTCTATCCAAGGAAAGTGTTTCAGTTATAAAGTAATGAGCATTTGTCAGTCCAAGGAATTATGGGACTCTATAAACTGTGAAAAGACTGAGGACATTACAGACATTAAATTGGGTACAATATAAAAATAAATAACACAAGCAGTTCTCATGTACTGCATTATTTCACATTTATCTTTAACTCAATAAAAAAACTTCCTTTAAAAAAATATCTGGTGCTACAATGTGATTTCCATTGGCATATTACAGCGTCCAGACATCTTGCCTTGGGCGAGGATGAGAATAATTGAAAATTACTGCAGACAAACTAGACATGATCCTGGTCAGTAGAATCCATGGCCACAAGAAGACGAAGACTTGCAAGTTCAATCCCCTGCTGAGTTTAGTATGAAAGGCATCCCAAAAACGATCTGGTAAAATCAGACCACCAAGACTTCTATGTAGTTGAGCCTCTTGAGGAATTTTCAGTTACAAGTAAACTAAAGAATGGTTATTTTGGTATTACTTTCGTGACTGTTACTCCACTCAGTTGGAGGAGAGTCAGGGTGTTGGTGGTGGTGATAGGAATGGTCAATGTTTTCATTGTTTCATACAAACATAACTATAGGTAATCAGAGTAATGCTCTTCCTGCCAATATAGAGCCCTGTTTCTTCAAAAACAGTTTTGATTGAAGGGCAAATCAGAGGACATGGATTCAATCTGTACTGGATAGAGTTACATTCTCTTTGAAGGCACAATTGTGCAGCGTGAGATAGATTCAACCTTGAGCCTGGAAGCTCGGGTTTCTGTGATGGCCAGGAGTGGATTTGCACAGTTCATGCAAGTGTTACTGCTGCACTCTTTCCTATGAAATGACTTATATAACCACAGTGACACAATCCTTAATTACATCCCATTTGGATTATTGCAACATGATCTATGTGGGGCTCCCTTTGAATAGTGTTTGAAACTTCAGCAAGGATAAAGACATACCATCTGATTGTTAACTGGGGCTGGCTGTGGGCACAAGACAAGTTCCTGTTATAACCTACTAGCTTGGGGACCCGGCCCTGCCCGGGTTATTTGAGAAAGGCATTGTGTGCCAAGGGTGGTCCTTATGAGATGTTTACGTGGCTTTCAGTGGTCTCAGGAAGTTAGTGAAGGTACTTCAAGTCCCATCATCCATGGTCCATCCTCCTTCAAACGGCACCAGGATGTAGAGTGGGTCATGAGGGCTCTGTGTGTCAGGTTTGGTCTTGATCAGTCATTGGATTAGGTTTGCAGCAGTTTTGGGAAGTGAGTGAAGGTACTTCAAGTCCCATCATGCATGGTCTGCCCTCCTCCAAGCTGCACCAGGATGTAAAGTGGGTCATGGAGACTCTGTGTGCCTAGTTTGTTCTTTTTTGGTAATTGGATGAGGGTCGCAGTGAGTGAAGGTACTTCAAGTCCTATCATCTATGGTCCATCCCACTCAAAACTGCAGAAGGATGTAGAGTGGGTCATGGGTACTCTGTGTGCCAAGTTTGGGCTGGGTCTGTGATTTGTAGGGGCTTCAATGTTCTGTGGGAAATGAATCAGGTGAAGGTACTGCAAATCCCATCATTTGTGGCCCATCCTGCCCTACACTGCACCAGGTTGTAAAGTGGGCCAGTGGGCATCTGTGTGCCAAGTGTGGTCTTGATCCTTCTATGGTGTGGGCCAGAGTGCTCTAAGCAAGTGAGTTAAAGTACTGCAAGTCCCGTCATCCATGGTCCATCCTCCCTCAAACTGCACCAGGATGTAGAGTAGGTCTTGAAGGTTCTGTGTGCCAAGTTTGGTCTTGTTCTCTCATTGTTTGGGGTCGCAAAGTGTTTTGGTCTGAAACTCCCACCATGCCTGACTGCCTCAGGCCTTTTCCTTACCCCCTCTGCCACTTTAGAGCGTTGGAATGTTCATGTTGGCGACTGCCTCAGGCCTTTGCCTTATCCTCCTCTGCCAGTTTAGAGGGTCGGAATGTTCGTGTTGGCTGGCCAATAGAGGCGTTATGCAAATGCTCCCTCACTGGCAACCAATCATGTTGTCAGAATGTAGAGGCCGGGAGCCAATCAGAACGCTGCCACATACATACATACAAACACACACACACACACACACACACACACACATACAAACATTCTTTTTTATTATATATACAGATAATATCTACAAAGATCAGATCAAGGTTATTTGAAGGCCTACATTCTCCCATATTAACCTGCCCATGTTCGGAGAGCTTCAATGGGATACCTTAGCTCTGTTCTCCCACATTCTCAGGTGTATCTGATATAGGTGCACAAAAGGGCTTTCTTGGTGCCTGCTCACAGGATCTGGAACTTCTTCTTCTTGCCAAATGAGACAGTTGAATGTCATTCTGCCTAGTGCTCACCATAAGGCAGGGAGAAAAGCAAGTGCAACTTTAAAAAAAACCTGGAGTTGAGGAGAAGCAATATCCTCTTCCCAAACCCAACATCTATAGAATGTGTTGGAACCTTTGTGGTCATAATGGAATAGGGTGACACTTTGAGGTTCTCCATGCAACCTGATTATGTGCCAGAAGCCCTGGTGACCAACCATGGTTTGGAGTCACAATCCCACAGCACCTGGGAGAATGCTTCCTACCTTAGTTTAAATGTCAATGCAGCCATTCTTTCAAGTGTTAATAACTACTACTCCCACAATGATGTGATCCAATGAATACTATTCCTTATGTCCTCATACCATAATAGTACCAGATTCTCTCTGATCATAAAAGCTAGACAGAGTCAGCCCTAATTAGGACTTGGATGAGAGAGCAATGAATGCTAGCTACTATAGGCTATATTTCAGAGGAAGGCAATCATAAAATCACATCTGAGTATCCCATGCCTAAGTAGCATCATTCATTTTGTTTTGCCTAAATGTAGGCAAACCTTACATTTTCCCCTGTTAACATTTGTATTTTGTTAGTTTTGGCCCAGGACTCTAATAAGTTAAGACCATTTTGAATTTTGGCTATTCTCAAGGAGCCCCTGGTGGCAAGTTCACTGAGCTGCTGAACTTGCTGACTAAAAGATTGACAGTTCAAATCTGGGGAGCGGGCTGAGTTCCCACTGTTAGCCCCAGCTTCTGTCAACCTAGCAGTTCTAAAACATGCTAATGTGAGTATATCAATAAGTACTATTCCGGCAGGAAGGTAATGGCGCTCCATGTAGTCATGCCGGTCATGACCTTGGAGGCATCTGTGGACAACGCCGACTCTTCGACTTAAAAATGGAGATGAGCACCACCCCTCAGAGTTGGACACAACTAGACTTAATATCAAGAGAACCCTTTACCTTACTTTACAAGGACATTAGCAATCTCTTCGATTTGGTGTCATCTACAGATTTGATGAGCATGCTCTGAGTTCCATTATCCAAGTAATTTCTAAAGATGATGAATAGCTTTGGGCACCCCATTAGTCACTTCTCTCCAAGATGGAGAGAAAAGATGAAATTGATTGCAAGAAACATTATAATTTCAACCTTAAGATACAATTGTGATCTTAAGATGCACCACATTTTTAGAGATATTTATTAGGCATGTTTTAGAATCCCAAAATGGCGATTCTTATTTCAAATTGGGGGGGGGGTTTGATTAGTAAAAGTAAGACTTACAAAAAAATTCCAAAAATTTCTGAAATGTAACTTAATTACTTACGAAATTCGTTAGTAGTTCTAAAGTAGGCAAAGCAGGGAAACAGGACTGACACTGTTTTAAACACAGGCAAATCAAGGGGCAACATTTCCCTTGGTTTCCTTGCAGGGAGATATAAAGCATTAATATATTATTATTATTAATAATATTATTAAAGGACAGGGTTCCTTTGCAGGGACACATATAATGCATTAATATATTATTATTATTATTAATATTATTAAAGGACAGGGTTCCTTTGCAGGGACACATATAATGCATTAATATATTATTATTAATATTATTAAATAAATGCCTAGGCCTACCTCTGGTGCAGGCCTTGCTAATCTGTAGAGTTCTCCTCACTCCATCTTTTTTTTTTTCCATTCAGTTTTACCATAGCAGTCTAGGACCTCCGTTGGAACTCTATGGCTTTTCTTGATTCTGAACTCTTCCTTCTCCTCTCCGTGCTCTTTTCACTCCTGCTGCCCTTCTCTCAGCAGTTCTTATGTCCTCCTACTCTGTCCTTCTATCTAAACCCCCTTCCTGGGTGTTTAAATCGCTTTTTTCGTCAGTCCTCCAGCCCCTCTAGGAGTCTCTATCGTTTCCGGCTCCCTTTTCACTTCCTGGAAGAGGCCTTCCACTCTAATTAGGCTGCAAGCATGGAAAGGCCCCGATTTCACTGTGAGTTATGTCTGCAAAGCTATTTTGGAGGGGAAATTTTCCTGTTGGGGGACATCCGAAATATTTAATAATCTAACGAAATTTTGGGCCCAGGGGTGCGTAAAGAAAGTCCACTTCCGGGATTGGCCTTGCGATCCGTATAAACTTGAAAGGCCCATTACATACGAATCACTTACGATTTCTTTTAATTTCCGTTTCATTTTTCTCATGCCTAATATTTATATAGGTACATTTTAGAAATACAGCAGTTTGCAGGAATATCATGGGGAAAATTGTCAAAGGTTTTACTGAAATCAAGATACACTACATCCACAGCATTGTCTCCATCTACCAAGCTCACAGCTCTCACTCTCTCTCAAAAGAGAGAGAGGCTTAGTCTTACAGTGGAATAGACTGCCTCAGAAAGTGGAATGTGTCTTCATTGGTGGCTTTAAAAAGAGATTAGAGATGCTTTAGCAGTTCATTTCTGCAATGGCATTGGGTTGAACTAGCTGTCCTTTGGGATCTCTTCTTGCTCTACAGCAGTGTTTCCCAACCTTTTTTGAGCCACGGCACACTTTTTACATTTGCAAAATCCTGGGGCACACCACCAACCAAAATGACACAAAATGACACTCTAACACAGTAATACATATAGTTAATATGTTTTTTAATGTATTTATATACTCAGTGTGAAACCTGGGCCTGTTTCGATGAACACAACATAGATATCCTGGCAGGAATGGCAGAAAGACACAAACTTCCCACACAGAACTCCCATAACCAAAAGAAAATGCTATAAGAGTTTGGTGGGCATTGACCTTGAGTTTTGGAGTTGTAGTTCACCTATATCCAGAGAGCACTGTGGACTCAAACAATGTTGGATCAGGACCAAACTTGGCATGAATACTCAATATGCCCAAATATGAACGCAGATGGAGTTCTGGGGAAATAGATCTTGACATTTGGGAGTTGTAGTTGCTGGGATTTATAATTACTCTACAATCAAAGAGCATTCTGAAACCCACCAATGATGGAACTGGGCCAAACTTCCCACACAGAACCCCCAGGAGGCAAGAGGAGGTCTCTACTTGGGGAAAGGGAGGCGGGCCTTCCCAATGCATGGAGAGTGAGAGACCAAGTAGATAATGGGTGGGTAGGGGGGGAGGGTGTTTGTAATTTTGTGCCTTTATTGAGGTAGGTTTCTTAGGGTTTTTATACTTCAACACACTAGACTCCCCCCCCCCCCTTCCTGGAGGTTCCAATTTCCCACGGCACACCTAATGATCGCTCATGGCACACTAGTGTGCCCCGGCACACTGGTTGAGAAACACTGCTCTACAGTGCTTTCATTACCCCCTCCACTTATAATTTCCTATTTTCACTAATTCTTTAACTTCATCTTTACTTTCTTCCTGAGGCCCCTTTTTCTTTTTAGGAAGTGAAATGATATACTTGAACAAGCCCTTTTTTTAAAAGGAGAAGACAAAAGCCATTTGAGGTTATTCCTTTGAGTGCTCGGGAGCCATCCTCTTACATCTGCCATGCAAGGCTGAAATTTTATAGGCAAGCTGTAAAAGAGATCAGAACAGAGGAACATTAAAACAACCTTCGTTGAAGAGTTGAAGAACTGTAGCAAAATCACAGACACATTTATAGCAGCATTATAGAGCACTTCACAATAAATTGGCACCCAAGCGGTCTCATGTAGTCTCAGTTCTGTGGAACAGAGTTTTGCTTCAGCTCTTCTGTTCAATTATTTTCTTTTGCGGGGGGGATGCATTTTGTTATCTTCTTAACAAAAACTTTCCTATATATAATATAAATAATTTGATTTGAAATATCTGCAAGTGGGAGAAAACAAAACAGGGTAAACTTGCCAGTCTAGACCAGTGGTTCCCAACCTTTTTTTGACCAAGGACCACTTGACCAGGGACCACTCTTCAACATTAGTACTTAAAAGGTTATGAATCAATTTTTTGGTCAACTTTAGGTTCAATTTGCTTATTTGGGGTGCTGAAAATTGCATTGGATAGACCACATCAGCTCTAGTTTCTGATATGGAACATATCCCATCCAGTAGTTGCCATCTTCTCACCTGCAGAAAAACATATTTAATAATCTGGAGCTGATGTGGTAGCAGTAATCTTCCATGAATAATCAGCCTCCCCCCTCCCACATCCCTGTTGCCTCAAAACTATAAGAGGGTTTTGCGAAACCAGTCACTCTCTTTGCCTTGTGGTTTTGAGGCAATGGTGTACTAATGGTGAGACTGTGGACCATATTTTTGTTCTTGCGGACCACTGGTGGTCCTCGGACCACAGGTTGGGAACCATTGATCTAGACCCATAGCTTTGAACACATGTATCTTTAGAGTTCAGGGTTAATTCCCATGCTGAATTAGGGTTGCCAGTTTTTCTTTACTGAAAGGCTCCTTATCTCTAACATTCATTCATTCATTTAATGTGCTTAATGCCTTTTGTGTGGTCAATGATCAATACACAAACTGGTTCCAGGATTTCCTATGTAATCATCTGCACACTGAGATTACTTTCTTTGAAACTGAATTAAATGGTCAGTGTAGACGGGACCCAACAATGATAATCATACAGTTGAAAGGGGACCACAAAGATAATGTAATCCAACCTCTTGCCTTGAAGCATTCCTGAAAGAGGCCAATTCAACATCAGAGAATTCAGCACATTCTGAGACAATCTACTCCAATGCTGAACATACTTTACAACAAATACTTTCTTCCTTCTGTTAAAGTGGAATCTCTTTTCCTATAATTGGAATCCATTGGTTTGGGTTCTAGTCCCTGGAGTAGCAGAAAACAAATTTGCTTCATCTTGTATATGACAACCCTATCATGCTACCTCTCAATTTTCTTTTGAGTTCCTTAAGTCATTTCATAAGGATTGGTTTCCAGACTTTTGATCATCTTGGTTGACTTTCTATGGACACATTCCAGCTTATTAATATCCTTCTTGAGTCCTAAGTGAAGTTTGACAAAAACCAGAATAGAGTGGCACTACTGAATTATGCTCCAGTTGATGGAACTCTGGCTTTTTTGACCATTGCATTACACTGTCGACTCTCATGTTTAGCTTGTGGCCTAAATATGCAATATTGCATTTTGGACTTTACAAACCAGTCCCAACACTTTAAATTGGGTCCCCAGTTTACCAGTTGTTGGGATTTCTGGGAGTTGAAGGCCAAAACATCTGGGGACCCATAAGTTGATCACCACTGCTCTAGCCTCTTCAGCATTTATCAACAGCTCTCTTGATTATTATTATTATTTGCCATGCTTCTATACCTGATGAAGATCTCATTCCTCAAGCGTGACCCCTAAGTTTTTGTGAACATTCCCTAGTACTCTATTTTTTTCACTCATACAAACATAGACTTATATCAACAACTGTTTATTCACCAGACTGGTTTATTTCCCTCCTGGAAAAATAATCTAGTGTGTGTTTGCTACCTTGTTTATTTTAAATGATCTGCCTTGGCTGTCCATCAACAGGAACTCCCTAAGCAACATGCAAGTGAATAATATGAATAATAATCATAAAGACTGCAAATAAGCACATAATGCAAAGAAACCAACAGAAATGGTAAGTAAAAAGAAGCTACAACATTTGGCAGGATGGATTAGAAAACAATATCACACCATGATCAGGTGTGCAGAATCCAGATCATGAGAATGTGACACTCAGACAGTACAGGTCAAATAAAGCAGACTCATGTTTCAAATGCTGTGAGTAGTCCACATTGTATGTGACTCCTTTCATGGCAGGAGTACTTCTTCCAGTTTTTAATCTAGCACAAGGAGAAATGGAATTTACTCTGGAACTTCTAGGATGCTTTGGAGTGACCCTCAGTGTTTTTTTAAATGATCAAGTGTCTACATGTCAACAGACCAACTGCTGTCTCACTGACTTTGTCACATCTGGTGGTTAAATGGCTGGGTGTCTTGTTGTGACCTCATCAGATGCAACTTCACCTGCAGTGTTCTGCCAGAGAGCCGCTTTAGTTGTGATGACCCCAAATGTGCTCTCAGTCTGGCTGTAAATGAAAAGGGCTCTGGGGACTCTCCCAAGTTCATTCAGGGCATCCCCAGGTCACAGGGGATAGAGAAAAGGCAGAACTACTTAATACCTTATTTGCCTCAGTCTTTTCACAAAAATAAAGGCATCCGCAACCTCAGCAACATGGAATGGATGAAGGAATAGGGGAAATCCAACCCCAAATAGGGAAACAAGTTGTCCAGGAATACCTGACTGCTCTAAACGAAATCAAGTCCACAGCGCCAGATCAACTATACTCAAGAGTATTGAAGGAACTAGCGGAAGTCATTTCAGAACCTCTGGCAATCATCTTTGAGAGTTCTTGGAGAATGGGAAAGGTCCCAGCAGATTGGAGAAGGGAAAATGTGGTCCCAATCTTCAAGAAGGGGGAAAAAGGATGACCCAAACAATTACCGTCCGGTCAGCCTCATGTCGATACCAGGCAAGATTATGGTAAAGATCGTTAAGGAAGTGGTCTGCAAATACTTAGAAATGAATGAGGTCATTGCTAATAGTCAGCATGGATTTATCAAAAACAAGTCATGCCAGACTAATCTGATCTCTTTTTTGATAGAGTTACAAGCTGGGTAGATGCAGGGAATGCCGTGGATGTAGCATACCTGGATTTCAGTAAAGCTTTCGACAAAGTCCCCCATGACCTTCTGAGAAACAAACTAGTCAAATGTGGTCTAGGCAAAACTACACTTAGGTGGATCTGTAATTGGTTAAGCGAACGAACCCAGAGGGTGCTCACCAATGCTTTCTCTTTATCCTGGAAAGAAGTGACAAGAGAAGTGCCATAAGCAGGGTTCCGTTCTGGGCCCGGTCCTGTTCAACATCTTTATTAATGAATTAGATGAAATTGGGAGGGATAGCCAATACTCCAGAAGATGGCTGCAGAATTCAAAACAATCTTAACAGATTAGAGAGGTGATCAACCAAAACTAACAAAATGAAGTTCAACAGTGACAAATGCAAGATACTCCACTTAGGCAGAAAAAAATTGAAATGCAAAGATACAGAATGGGGGATGTGTGGCTCAAGAGCAATACATGTGAAAATGATCTTGGAGTCCTTGTGGAAAACAAGTTAAACATGAGCCAACAATGTCATGTGGCGGGGGGAAAAGCCAACAGGATTTTGACCTGCATCAATAAGAGTCTAGTATCTAGATCCAGGGAAGTCATGCTACCCCTCTATTCTGCCTTGGATAGACCACACCTGGAATCACACTGTGTCCAATTCTGGGCACCACAGTTGAAGAGAGATATTGAGAAGCTGGAATGTGTCCAGAGGAGGGTGACTAAAATGATCAAAGGTCTGGAGAACAAGCCCTATGAAGAGTGGCTTAAAGAGCTGGGCATGTTTAGCCTGAAGAAGAGATGTCTGAGAGGAGACATGATAGCCATGTATAAATATGTGAGGGGAAGTCACAGGGAGGAGGGAGCAAGCTTGTTTTCTGCTGCCCTGGAGACTAGGACACAGAGCAATGGCTTCAAACTATAGGAAAGGAGATTCCATCTGAAAATTAGGAAGAACTTTCTGGCTGTGAGAGCTGTTCAGCAGTGGAACTCTCTACCCTGAAGTGTGGTGGAGGCCACTTCTTTGGAGGCTTTTAATCAGAGGCTGGATGACCATCTGTTGGGGGTGCTTTGAACGTGATTGTCCTGCTTCTTGGCAGGAGATTGGACTGGATGGTCCATGAGGTCTCTTCCAACTCTATGATTCAGATTCTATATCACTTGCAATGATGGGTATACTTTTGGTTTTACTACAGGATGGAGCACACATAGAGGAGATGACAAAGATGATTAGAATCCTGGAGATTTAGATGAAAGATTGAAGGACATGTACTGATTTTCTTGCATAATAATAAATCCTGAAAATGCAGGTTACAACAATGTTAAAACTTTATTCTGCTAAGGATGTATAATTTTAGAAAGTGAAATTAAGTAAACTGTCATATTGTCTGTGTATGTACCTTCAAGTCATCTGTCAACTTATGCTTGACCTCATCAGTTTTGTAGGGATTTCTTAGGCAGGGAATACTCAGAAGTGGTTTTTTCCAGCACCCTCTTTTGAAATATAAACGTGTTTAAGAGAAATTAAATACACTGTCATATTGGCTGTGTAGAGTCAATGTAATTTGACACCACTTTAACTGGCATGGCTCCATTCTATGAAATCATGGGAGTTGTAGTTTTATAAAACCTTTTGCTTTCTCTGCCAAAGAGTGTTGGTGCATTACCCAACTACAACACCCATGAGTCCCTGAAAGTGAGTTAAGCCTTTTTCAAATTCTTAATGTTGAACTGCCTCACATCTTATTTACCTCATGAGTAAACCCAATCATGGCTTTTCGGGCACAAAGCTAAATACTAATGAGTAAAACCAATGACACTGCTTACTGCTGAAGCACTTTGTGTGCCTCACATCCCACAAGAACTGAGTCATACAGAACAACACATGCTAAGGTCAGACATATCACATGCTTGTTTATTTTCTTTCTTTTTTGACACATTTCAGCCCTTGCTTTCCACTCCGCAATGGGGTCTCAAAACTGTGATTAAAAATCAGACATCTACACATAGACTTACCATCTGAAAGTCATCTCGCAAAAGAAAAAGGGATTGGAAGGGAGCCAGTGGGGAAATGTACGTTGGAGACACACTCTGCAGTTTCAATAGGGAGTAAATTCATTGAGACATACTGTACATCTTGGTTGAATATCTGACATAGTTCTTTCGCTGGTGGCCAGAGGAGTGACATGTTGTGGCTAGCTGGAGATGTTGTGAGATTCTAAGTTAGATCTGTATCTAATGCATTATGGAAGATTTATTGCCTTTTGGGGGTATCGTTTTTGAAAAAGGTCTCTGGGAGATCTTTAGCATCAGTAGCAAGTATGTGCAGCTTGATCATTTCTCCACCAGCAACTTTCTCCCTTTAGATTCCATTCCACCTCTCCATTTTTCAACTAAAGAGGAAAAGACCTGTGGCTTAAACATTATTGTCAATCCAACTAGAGGAGAGCCATTGAAATAATTGAGTTGGCTCTCTAAGCAACAATTGGTTGAATGCCTTTACTGGCTAACGATCAGGATCCCAGCCATATACAGTAAGACCCCCAATAATTGCAGAATGTGTTGTGGTTTCACTTAACTTATGCCCAGTAAAAATTGTGTCTTTCCAAATTTGTTAATTCCTCCAGGCAATTTTATATTTTCCCCGGAGATTATAGTACTGGGGGGTGGGGTGGAATTGGTTTTAACGCTGTTTTAATGTTGTTATGTGTTTTATGGGTATTTTATTTTTGTAAACCGCTCTGAGCTTTGGAGTGAGCGGTCTACCAAGCTGAAATAAATAATAATAATAAAATAATACATTTGCCCAGGAGGACTTAGGAAGGGCCGGAGGTGTAGCACAGCGGTTAACAGCAGCTGTTATCAACCACAAGGTTGCAAGTTCGAACCCCGGGTTGGTTTGGGCAACCAACTGTCAGCCCTGCCCACTGTTTACCTAAGCAGTTCGAAAATAGCCTAGCTATGAGTAGAGGCATTAGGTACCGCTTAAAGTGGGGGAAGGACTTTTACAACGCCAGGAAGATCGGCTGCCGGAAAGGCTGGAAAAAAAGGCGGAATCCAGATGGGTCTATAAAGCTCTTCGCCATGAGAGGATGAAGCAAAAGCACCCCCTTGTGATGTAATGGAGCAACAGCACCTCTGTGAGGCAATCAGAAAGAACTTCCTATAATATGTGTGTGTATGTACTTAATGCGTGTGTGTACTCTACTGTGATAAACGGCAGGGATTGTCTGCTTGTATATGTACCTGTAATCCGCGCTGAGTCTTCTTCGGGGTGAGAAGGGCGGAATATAAATAAAGTAAATAAATAAATAAGTTCTTAAAGTGGATAACTCTTCCTAGGAATTTCTACATCCTCCAAGATGACCCAATGGTATAATGCAACTGGATGTAAAGTAATCAAATTGTGTACTGTCATATCCATAATTTCAAGTAACTGTGGACTGGCCAGGAATATATCACCTATGGATACAGGGGTCTACTGCAATTGATCCATCATGGGCCAATGACTGTCCAATTTGGCTAGCAGCAGCTCTCAGATATATTGAGCAGATATAGTCTGTTCCAAGCTTTTCTGTCTGTGACCATTTATTTAAAAAGACATGAGATGGATCTAAGACCTTCTGTTTGCAAATTATGTGTTCCACCGCTGACCCTGTCCGCTTTTTGTTTCGCTTTAAGGAGAATATGCTCTGGGTATCCTCTGACTCGAAGTCTGTCCATGGTTTGGGAGGCCTCTTGTTGGTATGTTTGTTCTGTGGAGCAGTTCCTCTTGATTCTTATAAGTTGTGAGTAGGGTAAACTTTGTTTTAATGCATGAGAGTGAAAACTGTCGTATCGTAGTAAAGAGTTCTTATTAGTGGGTTTCCGATAGTTTTTCACCAGCAAGGACTGCTTGTGTACGTATGTAGTTACGTCCAGAAAATTGATGGAGACTTGGTTGTATTCCACAGAGAATTGTATATGGGGGTCCCAGGAGTTGAGCCAATTGGTGAATTGTTCTTGAGGGGTCCCATTGGTTATTATTATGTAGACATCATCAATGAATCTGGCGTAGAATCTAATGTTCCTGGCCATGTGTGATGAGTGGATGTTGTAGACGTGTTGTTCCTCCAGGTTGCTCATATAAAGATTTGCTATACACGGAGCGAGAGGACTTCCCATTGCAACCCCGGAAATTTGTAGGAAGTACTCTTGGTTGAAGGTGAAGTAATTAAAGTCCAGTACGTAGTTACTCAGTTCCATCAAGAAATGGATGGGAGGAAGTTCTTTGTCATGTAAGGCCATATACGAGTCGTGTAAAATGGCTTTGGCCTGGTCAATGGGGATGTTGGAGTAAAGGGAGTTTACATCCGCTACCACCAAGGTGTCGCCTGTATTAACCTTGAAGTGTTCAATTTTTTGTATAAAGTCACTGGTATCTCTGATAAAGGCTGGCTTGGATTTTACTAATGGTTGGAGGAGGGAATCCAGGTATGTTGCCACTGATTGGAGGAGACCCCCCATGCCGGAAACAATTGGGCGCCCAGGAACCGGTTTAATATTCTTATGCGTCTTTGGTAGGTGGTAGAAAACCGGTGTTCTCGGGAACAAGTTAGTTAGGTATTTAGCCAGGGATTTGGTGATGTAGCCCAATTGTTCTCCACTGGTGATTGCATTGTGTACAATGGTTTTGTATTGGTTGGTGGGGTCTCCTGGAAGGTGTTTATAATAAGATTCGTCGTTCAGTTGGCGATAAGCTTCCGTGAGGTAGCTGTCAGTGTCCATTACTACTAGCCCGCCCCCCTTTATCCGCTGCCTTTATGGTTACGGATGGATTGTCACTTAGTTGTTTCAGAATTTTCATTTCAGTGGAGGACAGGTTGGTATGAAACTTTTGTGTGAGAAGTTAATGCGGTTCACCTCCTCGGACACTATCTCTTCAAAGGCTTTTACTCTGTGATTAGTGGAGACTGGGGTGAAGGTGCTTTTGCTTCTTAAGTTGGGGGTCTCAGTGGATTCAGAGGGGTGTCTGGGTTTCAGAAAAAAAGTCTTTTAAACGAATGGATCTGTAAAGACCTGCCAGGTCGCGTCTGATGTTCAAGTCATTGTATCTAGGTGTAAAGACATAGGATAAACCCTTGTTTAAAATCTTGGTTTCTGTCTCCGAAAGTGGATGGCTGGAAAGGTTGACTATTAGGTCTTCCCCTTTCTGTTTCTGTCCTTGCGAAAATCCCTCTGGTCTCTAGGGGCATTTCCCGGTTTCCTATTCCTGAAATCATATCTTTCTCTGTTGGAGTCTGTGGAAGCCGAGGCAGAGGTATTGGGGTTGTTCGAGGAGGACCACCCTCTTGTGGGTCTGTGTTTGTTGGTTCCTTGTTGAATCTTAGGGATCTTCCTCTAGAGTTGGACCTAGATCTTGGCCATTTGTAGACCCTGTTAAGGGCATAATCTTGCAGGTCCCTCTTATATTTCTCTGTTTTCAGTTGTTTAGTTTCTAGGATTAGCGCATCGCATTCTTTCTTGATGTTGGCTAGTTCTTGTGGGGTAATGATGTCCTTGACTGCGTCCTTGGCGGTTTGTATTTCTGTTCTAATTCCGGATAATTCTTTAGCCGACCTCTCGATCAAAAGGACCATCAGATCAGTGCTGCATTTACTTAAGATAGCGTCCCATTTGGTGGTAAACTCCGTGTCATCAGTGTAGGAGCCTGGTGGAAGTTTGACTCTGAGGCCCCGTGGAATCATTTTGCCTCGGATGTAATCCGCTAGAGCCGCAGCATTGAGATTCACTTTAATTTCCCTCAGTTGCAATTCAAGTAAATCATTAATGGAGGCTGATTGCTCTCCTCCAGTGGCCTCAACTTGGGCTAGGTCTATGAGTGGGGTCCAACCTTGTAGTACCTGTGAAATGTGCTGCTCGGAAAACGAATTGCTGCTTTCCGCCATATTAAACCCACAGGAAAAGCCTGGTACAATATAACACAACGGGTGTGGTCACTGTAGAACCAAAGAAAAAGTATCCAAACACTGGATTCACTTAAAGGATATTGTATTCAATAATTACTCCTGAGGAGTTGCAGGCAAATCAACATATCAACCCCAATTGGGTGCCTTAAATACAACCATGTTTCAATCCCTTATAATTAGAATATCCATGTAAACAAAATAAGTTCCCAGTTCCTGGGTGGGATGAAAAGGTGGAGTAACGCCGCAAAGTAAGTTTTCTAAACCCCAATGGGTATTTATAATCCAACCCCGATGGGTATTTGTAATCAATGGGAAATGGAAGGCAGGCACACCGTCAAACCCCAATCCTGGGCTTCGTAGCGTCCCCAATGTGGAGAGTTGGTTTCTCAGGTGGTGTCTGCTAAGTCTTCTGGCCGACGAGGACACAAGTGTACAGGGTCCCACCTCGTTTCGACCCCGGGTCTTTTCAAGGCCAAAGTATTGATTCCCTCACAGTGCATCACATGGCAAGCGGCGAGAATCTAACAAAGATATACGGTCGCATATAACATACATTCAAAGTACATAATGTCAGCATTCAAATAAAGTGACCATGGTATTTATATAACATAGTAGCGAATGGGAGCACAAAGGTACTACAAAGGTACTACAAACACATGATAATTATCTTAGAGAAAGGATCTCTGGTGTATTCCACCTCAATAGGTGGGGCAAATGCACAAACACAGGTAAGTGGGGAAGAATGGGAGTTCTGCAGGTGGGGTAATTAAAGGAGAAGGTTGTTAATGGGATTTTTTCATTTTTAAAGGAGAAGGTTGTTAATGGGAATTTTTTCATTTAGGCCCCACGGTTGCTCGGTTTTTAAAAGGACCGTCCATTTGCTTTCTGCCCTCAATAGTGTCTTGTGGGCATCCCGTGGGGTGGAGTTTTGACAATTTCTAACCTGCAGAATTGGAGGTCATTCGGACCGTGATGATAGGTCTTGTAATGTACATATAATGGAGAATCCTCCGAGTGTTGGCGAATTCTCGAACGGTGTTCCGAGACCCTCGTACGTAAGCTCCTCCCCGTTTGGCCCACGTACGTGCAGATCAGGCAGTATATCAGGGACTCGCTTTGGCAAGTGCAGAAGGTGGTTAGTGTGAAGTTTCTTTGTTTGCCCGGGCTGAAAATTTCCTTCCCAGGAAAGACAAACGGACACTGGGCACAATGGCCACATGGGTGGGTTTTGGGGGTCAGATTGCTTTTCTTGATGGCTGGTTTCAATGCTGAGTGTACTAGAGTGTCTTTAATATTTTTCGTCCTCTTGTAAGCCACCATTGGGGGGGCTTCAAGGCCTGGGATGTCCTGAATGAGGGGCCAATATTTTTTTTACTATATTGATGATTTCAGGTGACTGTTTCGTGAGTGTTACTGGCCAAACCAGTCTGTTGGTGACCGGTTTTGGTGTGGAGGTGAAGAGCACGTTTCTAGGGACCCTGTCCGCTGATATACTGCCTGATCTGCACGTGCGGCCTTCTTTACGTGGGCCAAACGGGGAGGAGCTTACGTACGAGGGTCTCGGAACACCGTTCGAGAATTCGCCAACACTCGGAGGATTCTCCATTATATGTACATTACAAGACCTATCATCACGGTCCGAATGACCTCCAATTCTGCGGGTTAGAAATTGTCAAAACTCCGCCCCACGGGATGCCCACAAGACACTATTGAGGGCAGAAAGCAAATGGACGGTCCTTTTAAAAACCGAGCAACCGTGGGGCCTAAATGAAAAAATTCCCATTAACAACCTTCTCCTTTAAAAATGAAAAAAATCCCATTAACAACCTTCTCCTTTAATTACCCCACCTGCAGAACTCCCATACCTAGTATATTCTTCCCCACTTACCTGTGTTTGTGCATTTGCCCCACCTATTGAGGTGGAATACACCAGAGATCCTTTCTCTAGGTAATTATCATGTGTTTGTAGTACCTTTGTAGTACCTTTGTGCTCCCATTCGCTACTATGTTATATAAATACCATGGTCACTTTATTTGAATGCTGACATTATGTACTTTGAATGTATGTTATATGCGACCTTATATCTTTGTTAGATTCTCGCCGCTTGCCATGTGATGCACTGTGAGGGAATCAATACTTTGGCCTTAAAAAGACCCGGGGGTCGAAACGAGGTGGGACCCCTGTACACTTGTGTCCTCGTCGGCCAGAAGACTTAGCAGACACCACCTGAGAAACCAACTCTCCACATTGGGGACGCTACGAAGCCCAGGATTGGGGTTTGACGGTGTGCCTGCCTTCCATTTCCCATTGGATTACAAATACCCATCGAGGTTGGATTATAAATACCCATTGGGGTTTAGAAAACTTACTTTGCGGCGTTACTCCACCTTTTTCATCCCACCCAGGAACTGGGAACTTATTTTGTTTACATGGATATTCTAATTATAAGGGATTGAAACATGGTTGTATTTAAGGCACCCAATTGGGGTTGATATGTTGATTTGCCTGCAACTCCTCAGGAGTAATTATTGAATACAATATCCTTTAAGTGAATCCAGTGTTTGGATACTTTTTCTTTGGTTCTACAGTGACCACACCCGTTGTGTTATATTGTAGAGATGAGCGTCCTCATTCTATTCCCCTCCAAGTGCAAAGTTCATGCTGTAATACATTATCGCAATGATAAGGGCATGAACACCACTGCGATTCATCACAAACTCATTTCAGTTTATGGAGAGGATGTAATGTCAAGACAGCATGTGGCAAAATGGGTACGGAATATATTGTGAGAACAATGAAGAAACTTCTCAGATGTTGGGAGTCAGTCTCCTTCATGACAGTGTGTGTCCGCGACACAAGAGTTGTTTACTTCATTTGGTTGGGATGTTTTAACCCACTCCACTCACAGCCCAGATCTCGCTCCCAGTAACTATAATGTTTACTAAATTGAAGGAAAACCTTGGTGGAAAACATTTTTCCGACGATGACGAGATGAAAATCAAAGTGACGAACTGACTGAAAAATCTGGAGGGAAACTTCTATGACACAGGCATCAAAAGCTCGTCCCATGGATGACAAAATGTATTGAACTGATTGGTGATTATGAGGAAAAAATAAGGTAATACCTATGCTACGATCCATGTAAGTTTTATTAAAATATATTCATTCTTTGTATGTAAAAAAATATTGTAACCTGAATTTGTTTTATAACCCTTGCACAGTTTATAAAACAAATGTTCCTTTACTCGCCTCTTTTATAAATGGGTTTGTATGGAGGGGACATCCAGTATATTTCATGGCTGGAGTTCCATCTTATTGGTCCACGGTGATGTATTTTACCTGTCTCATTTGGAGAGTTCAGCAACTCTGGAAAGAAGGAATGAATCAGTAAGTTGGCCTTGAATGCCTTCAAATATTCAAGTATTATAGAAGCTTAGAAAAATTGGTTAACGAGTCTTGGAAAAAAGGGGGGGGGGTTACGTATATCATTCTAGTGTCAGCAAATACAGCCTCTGTCTGCCTGCATGGGCCATGTCTGAATTCCTGTATACTTTGACCATTCTGTTGTGACCTCTCTTGTTATGGATGATGTAACCTTCACTTCTTGGGATACTTCCAGAGGGCTTTCACTGCAGGAACTGGAAGTGCGCTCTCTCTTGCACAGGTCGTCCTTGTGAATAGTGCCAAAGACTACAGGGCAGAATAGCTCTATCTGTGCCTCCTCTCCAAAGATCCAGGAATATTAAGCTGCTTGTTTATTTATTTTGAAAGCACTTAAAGTCATTAGGTTTGGAACTATCTGTTTTGAATGCACTTGAAGTCATTAGGTTTGGAACATAGGGCAGTGAAGGAAGAGGTCAAGCTAGTTAACGTATAAGTGGAAAAATCTATATTGCTCTGCACTTATCTACATCAGGGCTTCTGAAACTTTTCCCATTGTGACCCTTTCTGCACAAGAAATTTTTATTTTACCCCAGGTATATAGGTATATAAAATAGGCATATAATCAAACATTTACTGATAGTAAAGCAGCAATTGCAAGGTTTGCTAAAAAGGCTGATATTCTTTTTTTGTGAAGTACAGCTGAAGAATTTTCTGCAGATTCATGTACATGTCTAAGTGACATTCAGAAGCTTTTTACTGTCACCAAATTTTTGAAGACCCCATCATTGAGCTAATTCAGAATTCAGACCCACAGTTTACGAAGCGGTTGTCTACATGACTGGGCATGCCTGTATGGTTGGTTTTCACTGTCTTTAATCTGTTTTGAAACAAACAGTACCCAAATCCACTGCTAATTAACACAGTAATTAGGCGAGCTAAGAATAATTCAAAAACAAAATCGTATTACCATAAAATATGGTTTAGTAGATATAATCATTCAGTAATGTATTCATATATCCATATAATATGGTAGTGAGTGAATCATACAGTATCATATAAAGTAACAATATACGTGTATTTCATAAAGCAAAGTAATATATTCAAGCGGCATCCAGCCTGCATAAACAATCATACAGCATGAACTATCACAATATCATTATCATAAAGCATATATCAAATATACAACATGGAGTTCATGCATAACATAGATATGGCAATAAGCCTAAAGATAGACCTTCAGTACATAAATGTGGCTATACAGCCTGCGAAATGATACAAGATCTGCACAGCCCCAAAGTTCAATACAATGGTACAGAATCCAAATAAAGTCCCGTTTGGGTGAGAAAGGAAAGCAGATCTGATCCGCTTTTCTTTCTCACCCAAACGGGACTTTATTTGGATTCTGTACCATTGTATTGAACTTTGGGAAAGTGCGGATCTTGTATGCAGGCTGGATGCCGCTTGAATATATTACTTTGCTTTATGAAATACACGTATATTGTTACTTTATATGATACTGTATGACTCACTCACTACCATATCATATGGATATATGAATACATTACTGAATGATTATATCTACTAAACCATATGTTATGGTAATACGATTTTGTTTTTTAATTATTCTTAGCTCGTTTAATCTGTTTTGAACCTCAAGTTCTTTTCACAAAATTTGTGAAGGAACGTGAGATTTTCATAGGCAACTACCTTGGAAGGAAGATATTAGAAGTAACAATAACATTGGATTCAAAATGCAAGGAAAGATATTCCATCAAAACATTGGGAAGAACTTCCTGATGGTGAAAGCTGTTCAACAGTGGACTATGCTGCCTCGAAGCACAGTGGAAACTCCTTCTCTTAAGAAGTTTAAACAGAGACTGGGGTGGCCATCTTTTGGGAGTGCTTTGATTGGGTGTTCCTGCATGGCAGTGAGTTGGGCTGGATGGCCCCTGGGGTCTCTTGCAACTCTGCAGTTTTATTCTATCTCCCATCTTGGTTCCTCTTCCTGAGACCTCAGTTCATTCCTCACATTGTCTCACATAGTCTAAACCAGTGGTTCTCAACCTGTGGGTCCCCAGATATTTTGGCCTTCAACTCCCAGAAATCCTAATAGCTGGTAAACTGGCTGGGATTTCTTGGAGTTGTGGGCCAAAACACCTGGGGACCAACAGGTTGAGAACCACTGGCCTAAACAAATCTGCAGTGCCTCTGGCATTGGTACTATTCATCTTGAAGCAGAGTCAGCTTTTGTATATAGATTGAGAAGTTAGTATCATTTTGTTATTCTTCTCAGGAAGCAAAATGCCCAAGCACCAGCCCTGAATCCCACCAACTCTTGCTTGTGAGGCGTCAAAAGCACATAGGAGGACTTAATTTGACAACCTGACGCTGAATTCAGTACTATTTTGGATGAATCCTTCCATCTCTTTGTAACGACTCTCCAACACTCGGTAAGGATCACGCGTAGATTGAAAGCACGGTCCAACACGATTTTATTGCAGGTACGACACATGTGAAGCAAAAGCACCTGCCCGCCACCAAAACACAACTTATATACCCCAACCCCCTCCCCGCGCCCATGCAATGTCCAGGTAGGGGTGCAACATATCCGGTGATTCAGCATATCCCATAGTCCAAAGGGATGTGACCTCATGGCCCCATGAGTCAGCATTAGGAGTCCAATTGTCCAATGTCCAGGCTCAGAGGAGTTACATCACTTCCCCCTGCAGCCTTGCACACATGTGGAAGTTACCTCACTTCCACATGACTCAGCACAGTCTTATATAACTGGAGCCCAAGGTCACCCAAGAACTAGGGCAAAGGTCGATGCAATCTCATGCCAGGCTGGGAGCTTGAACTTCACCCAAGCTCAAGTCTCCCAATCCTGACATAACGGCCTCCTCCACCACGTCCTCCCCCTGTAAAACAAAACATTATTCAATCTGGAGGATGAAAGGGGCCCACATATTTTTTCAGAAGACCACAATGAAACGTGGGATGAACCTTCCCTAAACTCTTAGGTAACAGAAGGGTATAAGAAACCTTATTTACAGCTTTCTCAATCCTAAAAGGCCCAATATACTTCGGACCCAACTTCTAGATGGATAACCCAATTTTAAATTCTGGGTGGACAGCCACACTAAATCCCCTCATTAAACTCCTCCCCTTCTCGTCTCTTCCGATCACCAAACATCTTATACCGAACGCTGTGCCTTCCCAAAGCTTCCGCC